>JAFLJL010003373.1:0-20101 GCA_018398815.1 Conus ventricosus | reverse complement strand
CAACAGAAGCTTTCCTAACTGAACAAGGGGAAAGAATAGTTTTTTGATATCCCAGATCATATCTGGGAACAGTTGAATCAAGGCAAAGAAGTGGAAATTTTGTGCCAAGCCAGCCTGTATCCAGTGATTCCAGCGAACAGCTGGGGCCAGTTGTTAAACAGCAAGTTAGTGAGTGGTGCCTAGCTCATAGTGAAATCGCTAGCTGATAGTTAGCTACCTACAAGGTACAGCAGGTGGCTAACTTTGTTGTATGAGCAAAAATTTAACACGTAGTTAGCTAACTGCAAGCTACGGCCGTTAGCTGTAGCTAGCTATAAATAGATCGGGAGATTTCCACTACCGCGCAAGCCAAAAACTCCTTATATGGTGTTAGTTCTCGGAAAAGAAGCCCAACTCGGCTTCTCGGAAGGCGTGGAAACGTGCTACAGCTGGTTCATCACTGAAAGATGGCGAAGAGAGCAAGGAAGCCGAATTTTCTTCAGCTGAGAGAGTCGCTCATCAAATGTACACATATAAAGCTGCCAAGGATTGTGTCATTTTGTTCTCTGGTTCTATGTTTTCATGTAGCATTTCAATAATGTAATGATTGTGGGTTTGAAGTTGCCAAAAAAAAATGTTGAATTTTATTCATTTGTCCGTTTCCTTTGATTGTGAAGTGTGAGATACTGCGTATCACACAGGGTTTGACGGTGGTTCCGAAATATCCTGGAGGTTCCCAAATTTATCCTGCCGCCAGGTGCAGGATAAAGGGGAATGGTTCCGAAATATCCTAGGATTTTTGGGAACCGGTTCCGATTTATCCTGGTTCCGAAATATTCTACGACACCGGCCACGGCGCGGCCTCGCTCGTGAACGTGGTGCTGTAAACCACTGAGCAACAACCAGGCACCCGACTTGGGTTCGGCCCTCCCTGTGAAGGTCGGACTGGGTTGGCTTGGGGGTAAATATGAGAATGGGAGGGGGGGGGGGGGGGGGGGGGGTTGGGGTTGAGGTTGAAGAGGACCAGTCATGCTGTTGTGCATCGACTTTTCCATGGGTGGTCGTATGACAGACACTAGGCGTGGCAGGGTATAGGCCACGGGCTCCCTGAAGACACGGCCAAGGTCGGAGAGACGGGGAAGGTGGAAGAGGTGGCGGGTGGGGGGTTTGGGAAATGGAGTGGGGGATGGGTGGTGATGTGGTGGTGGTGGTAAGAGCAAGGTGTTGATTTCTGTGTGGCTTCGTTCGGTCAGGTGGAAAACGTTCGACCGCATGTCAACGTGTTCACTTTAATTAATGTGGCGTTGGAAGTTCGGTGAGACCGTCGACGTGGTGTGTGTGTGTGTGTGTGTGTGTGTGTGTGTGTGTGTGTGTGTGGTGTGTGTGTTCTCTCTTTCTTTCTCTCCCCCCCCCCCCTTCCTTTATTTAATTCATCCCCCTTTCGTGTCTCTCTCTGTCTGTCGGTTCTCTCTGTCTCTCTCCTCTGTTCTTCCTCATCATTCTCTCTCTCTCTCTCATCGTTCTTTTTTTTTAATATACTCATAGTTCATCTCTCCTTTCTTCTGGAGACAGCAGCAGTGAACCATCACAGCAGCAGTGAACCATCAAGTCTGTTACTTTGAAGCCAGACCAACGGCCACAGCTTCCCTCAGAGCGGGTCCACTGCATGGACACAGCGGAGTCAGCAGGATTCCCACACATGACACAGTGGAGTCAGCAGGATTCCCACACATGACACAGCGGAGTCAGCAGGTTTCCACACTTGACACATGGACACAGCGTTTAGTCAGCAGGATTCCCCCCACACATGACTCATGGACACAGCGGAGTCAGCAGGATTCCCTCACATGACACATGGACACAGTGGAGTCAGCAGGATTCCCACACATGACACAGTGGAGTCATCAGGATTCCAACACATGGACACAGTGGAGTCAGCAGGATTCCCACACATGACACAGTGGAGTCAGCAGGATTCCCACACATGACACAGTGGAGTCAGCAGGATTCCCACACATGACACAGTGGAGTCAGCAGGATTCCCACACATGACACAGTGGAGTCAGCAGGATTCCCACACATGACACAGTGGGGTCAGCAGGATTCCCACACATGACACAGTGGAGTCAGCAGGATTCCCACACATGACACATGGACACAGTGGAGTCAGCAGGATTCCACACATGACACAGTGGAGTCAGCAGGATTCCCACACATGACACATGGACACAGTGGAGTCCAGCAGGATTCCCACACATGACACATGACACAGTGGAGTCAGCAGGATTCCCACACGTGACACATGGACACAGTGGAGTCGGCAGGATTCCCACACATGACACAGTGGAGTCATCAGGATTCCCACACATGACACATGGACACAGTGGAGTCATCAGGATTCCCACACATGTCACAGTGGAGTCAGCAGGATTCCACACATGACACAGTGGAGTCAGCAGGATTCCCACACATGACACATGGACACAGTGGAGTCATCAGGATTCCCACACATGACACAGTGGAGTCAGCAGGATTCCCACACATTGACACAGTGGAGTCAGCAGGATTCCCACACATGACACAGTGGAGTCAGCAGGATTCCCACACATGACCCATGGACACAGTGGAGTCATCAGGATTCCCACACATGACACATGGACACAGTGGAGTCAGCAGGATTCCCACACATGACACAGTGGAGTCAGCAGGATTCCCACACATGACACATGGACACTGTCAACCTCGGGTGATGTCGATGGAGGAAGGACTAGCGCACAGCCCAAACACACTCACAGCTTGCTTACGATCTCATTCATATATCATGCATTCGTCACATCAAACCACTAGTAAAGTCTATAACTTTACTACACATGATCATAGAACGAACATCAATGCATATGGAATCAAACAAAATAAAACATTCTCTCTTTCCTGAACTTCACAAAATCATTTATCTAAAACATCATTAAACTAACCCGGGTATAAATAGATTTCTACTTTACCTGGCCAGGTGATCTTAACTATTCACGAATCACTGTCTTTTCTTTTCTTTTTTTTTCTTTTCACTGTCACTTTCACAAGCACGACACAATTGTTGGCATTGGTCAGGTTAGACTGCTGGCGCTGGCGTTGGACTGCCGGCACTGGTCAGGTTAGACTGCTGGCACTGGCGTTGGTCTGTGGGTTCTGCTTGACGAAGTGACGCTGCCAGGTATGAGGTCGAACCCCGGTTAAGATGGAACAGTGACTATCAACATCGATCTGTTCTCCTTTCTTCCTTCCTGCATTAACGCATTGCACTCTCTCTCTCTCTTCTAGTCTGCTCTATCAAATGGACATGGTTGCTTTTCTTTTCTTTTTCTTTTCTTTCTTTTCCTCTTCATTAGTTAGCAACTCTCTCTCTCCACATCTCTCCTTAGTCCTTCCTCTGCAGACTATCTCGTGCTAATCTCTCAACTTGGTTCTCTTCTCTCCTCCCCTCATCTCTCTGCTTCTCTCTCCAGCAGACCTACACCCAGAACCTCTTCCTCTCTCTCTGTCTCTCTTCGTTCTTTTTCCTCTCTCTCACTCACACATTACTTTATTCCCTACCTACGTGTCCAAGGGTGAGTACCATTGGTCAGTATTTTTACCGCCTCGTACCCGAAGTTATCTCCCTCTGTCACACTGTCACTCTTGCATACCCGCATTCATGACAGCATTTACTCCATACGCACACGCAATCTTTCCAGTCAACCAAAAGGCTCACTTACCGAATGTTTTTCTTCTCCCCCTTCTCCTTCAGGGAAAACAATTTACTAAATCACATCATCCACTTGTAAACAGATTTTACCTCTGTATCTCTCTCCACACTGAGAGACAAATAAATCTGCACACATGTATCTCTCCTCACACCGAGAGACAAATCAATCTTCCCACATGTTCTCTCTTTACACTGAGAGAAAAAAACAGTCTTCCACATGTATCTCTCCTCACACTGAGAGATAAAATAATCTAGTTCCGCTTCTATAAAGCCGTGGCCTTCACATTCCGTTACCCAAAAAAAATCCGGCCCAGGAGAATACATAACTCCCGTAATCACTGAGGACCTGCCTGCCTCAAGTAAAAGCTTCTCCGCTTTCTCAATTCACTGTCTCTCTGAGACAATATAATGCCCCCTCGAATTCTCATCCTGGAGATACGAGTCTCGACTTCTCTTCCTGGAGTTCTTCTGTCTCTTGAGAACGACGAGCTTCAACTCCTCTCCCTGGAGTTGGTACCTGCTGGGGCTGAACTACCAGTGTGTTCCTCACACCATGGCCATCTTCAACCACCTCACGGGGTGAAAGGTGAAGGGTGAAGGGCGAAGGGTAAAGGGTGAAGGGTGAAGGGCTGAAACACGAATAAGGTTCGTGTAAGTAACTGCTTCTCAATTCAACATATGAATTCTTTCTCTCTTCTTTAAGTTTTTCCCCCTGTAGCTTTCCCCAACTATCTATCGCTCACCTGGTAATGATGGTCAGCAACGAGGACCACCGCCCTGACAGGTTCGAGTCTCTAGGCCATCTGCTGGGTTTAAAACTGACTCTTTCCCCCCCTTCTCCTAGTGAGTGCATACTCAGTGTTCAAAACACATGACCAGCACCTTACCTTACCAGCCCTTGTTAAACTATCACTCAGTGGTCACTTTCACCCAATGACCACATTCGTTTCTTGAATGAGTCATACTCACAATTATTTTGGGGACGCCCGCTACACTAGTCATGCCACATGAATATTCTTCCTTTAATGGTGGCACGGGGAAATGATTCATATCACTAACTACATGCGATGGAGCGTCACATGCCTTGATGTGAGGCTACGTCACATGACACCCCCATCCTGGGATGAAAAAATTTTCTCCAGAAAATTTTTTTAAAGGATATACAACTTCACTGAAACACATCTTCAGCCATGAATCTCAAAATGTGTAACCATCACACATGATTCACCAAATTAATAATCAACGTATAGAATCAATCATCCTGATCCACCATAAATAGGTTTATTTCAAACTTTCAGTCTTTTTAAAAGAAAAAAAAGTTCATAATTGATCACCACATCTCACAAAATACATTTCACAAATTACATGGATAAAACAACTAGGGATATTAACAATTCAAAGTACAAATTGTGTTTATACATTAAGATGTGAAGCACATATTTTCCTTGATCTTTGTCTCACATCCTGTGTTTCAAAACCCTCATGAAAATGAGAATATTTCCAAGTGTAAACGCTTCTCAATAGACATGTAAACAAAATAAACAGTTTAAACTTTAATTTCTTTTTCCCCACATATAATGTTATAGTCCATTCAAAAGTCACATGCTTTCCATTGTGACAATGACAAATGAAAACAATTGGTTTGTCTCATTGCACAATCAAAACATGTATATATACTTTTCTAAAGAGTTATTTGCTCATCACACATACATATAGATTCATCTTCACAAGCAAATTAGACATAAATAGTACTTGATTTTTTCCATTGTTTACCAAAGAATAAATATGTATTACATCAACATCAAGTAGTCGTTTGCTTGCAAAACATATAGTCACTTCAATAAGCAAATTATGCATAAATACCACTTGATTTTAAATCGTCAGTAGCATACAATGCACCGTCAAAAGTGATCACACGTAATCATTAAGAAAGACAAAAAACAGGAATAGTCTTTCCCTTGAAGACAGTTACATTTGTCCATGAATATTCACGCACGTGACAATAAATCTGGCATGACATTTTGTGTTCCAGGCACTGGTTCAACAGTAAATTGGAATTCCTTTAGTCAAGTATACTTTCACAAAATACTTTCCTTCCGAGAGCTGACACAGAAGTTCTTCAATGTCTGGGATAGGCTCGGCATCGAACACAGTGATCTTATTTACTTTCCTGTAATCGATGCAGAAACGCACCGAGCCATCAGGTTTGTCCACCAATACCACTGGTGAGCTGTACGGGAGATGTAGAAGGTTCTATCACCTTTAAATCCAGCATTACATTGATTTCTCTCTCAACCACCTCTTTTTTTGCAAATGGGAGGGGGTATGGTCTGGTTCGCACTGGTTTTCAGAAGTTAACTGAATACTATGGGGTTCAATACCAGTTACTGTACCTGGGGTATCCGTCAACACATCCTGAAAGTCTTTCAAAATGTCTTTGAGCTGTTCTGTTTGACTTGTAGACAAATCATTCGACAGAACCACATCCTCATAGGTTTCACCTTTGATAGACAGAATAGGAAGGGGTACAACATCATCTGCACTGGTAGATGTTAACACTCCTACATTTGCTGTTTTCATAACCTTTGATCTGTCCCTGTACGTTACATTGGGTACAAATTCATCACTGATAATGTCTGTCATGTTGACATCAGTTTCTGACACAGGACATATCCACTCAACTGACTGGTTGATGGCAACATTTGTACGTTCAACATACTTCTTCAACATGTTCACATGAAATACCTTCTCAGTGTTTGCCATTTTGATCTTATAATTAACTGCAGAAGTTTTTCGACCACCTGAAAAGGACCCTTCCACATAACACGAAGCTTGTTATGTTCATCAGTGAGTAGTACAAGAACTTTATCCCCTACACTGAAGGAACGTGCCTTTGCTTTTCTGTCTGCAAAGACCTTGTACACATCTGTTTTCCTATCAGCTGACTGTTGAGCAAGCTCACATGCATCTTCAAACGATTATGGAGTTCATAAACGTATTGGTAAACAGTTTTACTGTCAGGTATGTCCGTCCTTTCCGTCCATTGTGTCATCAATAGATCCAAAGGCCCCCTTGGTGAGTGTCCAAAAAGAAGCTCAAATGGTGAGAATCCCAGCGTTTCGTTCGGCATTTCCCTGTATGCAAAAAGCAAAGCCGGTACGAAACGATCCCATTCCTGGGGTTCTTGCCTTGCACCTTTCTCAACATGGACTTCAACGTTCCATTGAAACGTTCAACCATGCATTCGATTGGGGATGATATGGCGTGGTTGAAATGGAAGAGATTGACAACAGTCTGTAAATTTCTCTCATGAGATCAGAAATGAATTGCGTTCCACAATCCGAGAGAATTTCGTCTGGAAGACCCACTCTGGAAAAAATTGCAAGTAAGGTTTTCAGCGACAGATACCGTATCAATTTTCTTCAGTGGAATCGCTTTGGATACCTTTTTTGCTGTATCCACCAAAGTCAAGATATAGCAATATCCCGAAGAAGACAGTGGTAGCGGTCCAACAAGATCAATAGCTACCTTCCGAAATGGAACGGAAATGAGAGGATTTTGTGCAAAGGTGCACATGGGACGCGACCTTTCTGCGATGTCTTTTGGCAGATGTCACATGAGCGGCAGTATTTCGTAACTTCCTTTGTGACACCTGGCCAATAAAAAGAATCAAGAACTCTCTTTAATGTTCTTTTGATTCCGCAGTGACCAGCGAACAATGCATCATGAGCCGTGTGCAGCACTGTTTCTCTAAGTGGTTTTGGAACCACAACTTGTCTGTTGTCCTGTCCAGGTACACACCTGTAGAGAATGTCAGAGTCCAGTATGTACGTTGGTTTGTCCGTTGGTACGTCAGTGACAGTCTGTTTAGCAGCAGAAAGTATTGTCGTCAGCGTCTCGTCTTTTCCCTGCATTTCTTTTAAATCATCTGGGGTAATCTGGAGTTCATCCAGTTTGAGACTTTTAGCGGCTTTGTAGCCTTTCCCTGCTTCTATGACATTTGATCTAGTACTCACAGACAAGGAACAAACGATCCTCCAGCACCACCATTTTACTGTGCGACACCTGGCAAATTGCCCAAGATCAAGTCGCAGACTGGGTTATCAATAACACAGGCAGTAAGAAAAACCGGAGTAGTACGGTGTATCGACTGAAATTTTCGCCAACGGAAACGTTTCAATCTTGCCTCAAACGACCTACACTTTTGGACAGTGTTGAGATACTGGTCTTGAAGGACGAAAGATTTCCGTACACCAGCAGTAGTGCACCCAGTGTCTCGCAAAACCGAAGCCTGCAAACCATTGATAGCTCCGTTTTCTAACACCAGTCCATCAACAGATTGATCTGGTGCCAAAAACAAGGCCTTCTTCACAATCAGTGGAGACTAATGCGGGTTTTGAATCACCCGGTCTGAAAGGGCAATTCTGTTTCAGATGGAAACTTGCCATCACAAAAGAAACAGCGCATTGTCTGATCGGCAGCTGACTGATTTTGTGAACTTCTGTTCTGGCCCGAACTGGCCCAAAAGGTCTACGTGGTGGTCGTTGTCCACGACCTCGGAACGTTTGCTGAGGAGTAACGGGTCTTTCCGGCGGTGAGTACTGGTATTTACGAAAGTCACTCGAACCGCGGAAAGATCCCTGTCCTTCCTAGGATAGGTATATCCTTGAGGACATCAAAAATGACCCACGATTTCCTTTCCTGTAACTTCCCTGTCCTGATGGGATAGTACATGACGCATGAGACTCAAAGATGGAAAATTCTCCTTTCCCAGCCACGCCCTTATCTGGGTGAGCGATACAATACTGATCAGCCATCTGACACATTTCCTCCACGTTTTCAAATTGCCTTTTTTTTAAGGAAAGTGGCCAGATCTTTGCTCACGCTCTGGAAAAGTTGTTCTCTAAGAAGGAGATCTCGCAGTGACTGAAAAGTCTTGTTCGTTTTAGATAAATCGATCCATCGATCCAAACAATGACTCATGCGGATCAGAAACGACGGAAAAGATTCTCCTTTTTTTAGGGCGCACAGAACGGAAACGTTCGTGAAAACGATCAGCAGAACATTGAATTTCTTGAGGAGTTCTTCTTTCAACTGATCCCAAGTTAAATTTTGTTTCGCTGGGAAGTGAGTGGTACAATGTCAAAGCGCTACCCTTAAACAACGACGCAATATACAATGTCCACTTTTCCTTTGGCCAACCACAAGACGTTGCGTGACTTTCAAATCGGAAAAAAAAACTATCAATGTCATCCGTTTTTTCCTCGAAAGGCGGCAACTTTGGAAATATATGCCGCTTTTGGTTGAGGCGCGGCTGCGGAACCGATGGTGGAACTGGTGGAGGTTCTCTTGATGCCTGTATTCTTTTAATTTCAGCATCAGTCTCTAGTTCTAACTGCCTCAACTTAAATTGACGTCTTCTCAGCTTCAGCTTCCCTCTGTAATCTTTTTTCTTCAATTTCAGATTCCCTCTGTAGTCTTTTTTCCTCCGATTTAGCTTCCCTCTGTAGTCTATTTTCTTCAGCTTCCCTCTGTAATCTATTTTCTTCAGCTTCCCTCTGTAGTCTATTTCTTCAGCTTCCCTCTGTAATCTATTTTCTTTTAGCTTCCCTCTGTAGTCTATTTTCTTCAGCTTCCCTCTGTAGTCTATTTTCTTCCCTCTCTAGTCTATTTTCTTCAGCTTCCCTCTGTCTTAGCCTGTCTGCCCTATCTATGCATTGTTGCACATAGTTAGTAAGTTTCTCTCCATCAAAACCAAGCGCTCCCCTTGTTTAACATATTTTCAAAATCATCCATAATGAATCGTCAGATATAAACACCAAACAATCTCAAAGTATGAATAAAATAAGGCGATATATGATAATGTTATGTTTCACAAAACCGTAATTATAGTATATACAAATACAGAATTCAATTTCCGGAATAAACAGAAAACAGCTTACTTAAACAGGGTAGATATGAAATCCAAGGAATGTATTTTTCCCAAAAAAAATTTGCAACTGATATCAATTTTGGGAAATTTTGAAAAAAAATGAAGTTTAATGCAAAACTGTTTCCCCTTTAAAAAAGGAAATAAACACAATAAAGTTTTCTGAAAATAAATTCTTTATAAAATTTTAGTTCTTAAATGTTCTTGCTGTCAGTCTTTCTTTCTTACTTAATTTCAAACGAATTTACAAACAAATGTACCGCCTTATACAAAAAATGAATATAAATTTACAAAACAAATGGAATCACAAACAATTAAAAAGAGGGGAAGAAACACAAACTAGCGGAAATCCTACCTAAAAGATGAAAATGTTGAAAAGAAAACTAGATAGGAGCCTATTGAGGAGAAGGTTTAAGAGGTTTGAAAAAGGGGGTGAAAAGGAAATGAAAGGATACACAGGACCGGAATAGTGAGCAGAAATCAAGAAAAGCAAAAGAAGCCCCCAGACAGCACCTAGTGGTCACTGTCTCCCGTGAAACTGGAGACGGGAAAACAAATCACTGCACAATATACACCACACTACAGTAAATACAAAATGCTAAACAATCAATCAATAAATGCACATTCACCAAACTCAAAGAAAATCTCGCACCACACCCAGAAAAAGAAAAAAAAAAATGATCAAAAGATAAAGATGTTTATTTGGGCAGAGCGGTAATCAACTCCACCACCTACACTATTAGCGTGACGGAGGAGAAGTTGATCCCACACTCTGAGGGGCAAGGGGAAAAATCAAACTGAAACAATAGGAAAGCGAAAGAAATAGATATTTATGAGAAGGAAAGACTATTGACTCCCCAACGCCATGTCCCCCTGCTAAACGCAGAAAGGGTTGGGGCTATCAGTCCTGGGAAAGGGGACAAAAAATTCTAATCCCCTAGGGGAAGGAAAACGACTCCTCAACGCCCTGCCCCCTTGCTGCCAGGTTCGAGCAAGAGGAGGTTGAGGCTATCGGTCCTGAGGTGGGGAAGGGTCAAAAAGAAATCCTACTAAAAAAAAAACCCTTAACGGAGTAGAGCAACCAAAAATGTCAACCACCCAAAACACATATAGAAATAGCAAAAAACCAACAACAATGCAAATATTATACACAATCAATAATCAACTAATTTCTTTTTTTTTCCTCCCTCAAACCCTTGAAGGCACAAATAGAAATCCTTTTTTTTCTCTTCCTCAAACCCTTGAGGGCACAATAGAAATCCTTTTTTTTTTCTCTTCCCTCAAACCCTTGAGGGCACAAATAGAAATCCTTTTTTTTTCTCTTCCCTCAAACCCTTGAGGGCACAAATAGAAATCCTTTTTTTTTTCTCTTCCCTCAAACCCTTGAGGGCACAAATAGAAATCCTTTTTTTTTTTTCTTCCCGGGGAAACAAACGGCAGCTACGCCGGTGAAACTGGAGTCGGGGTCACCACTGTCACACTGTCACTCTTGCATACCCGCATTCATGACAGCATTTACTCCATACGCACACGCAATCTTTCCAGTCAACCAAAAGGCTCACTACCGAATGTTTTTCTTCTCCCCCTCTCCTTCAGGGAAAACAATTTACTAAATCACATCATCCACTTGTAAACAGATTTTACCTCTGTATCTCTCTCCACACTGAGAGACAAATAAATCTGCACACATGTATCTCTCTCACACCGAGAGACAAATCAATCTTCCCACATGTATCTCTCTTTACACTGAGAGAAAAAACAGTCTTCCACATGTATCTCTCCTCACACTGAGAGATAAAATAATCTAGTTCCGCTTCTATAAAGCCGTGGCCTTCACATTCCGTTATCCAAAAAATCCGGACCAGGAGAATACATAACTCCCGTAATCACTGAGGACCTGCCTGCCTCAAGTAAAAGCTTCTCCGCTTTCTCAATTCCCTGTCTCTCTGAGACAATATACTGCCCCTCGAATTCTCCTATCCTGGAGATACGAGTCTCGACTTCTCTTCCTGGAGGTTCTTCTGTCTCTTGAGAAACGACGAGCTTCAACTCCCCTCCTGGAGTTGGTACCTGCTGGGGCTGAACTACCAGTGTGTTCCTCACACCATGGCCATCTTCAACCACCTCACGGGGTGAAAGGTGAAGGGTGAAGGGCGAAGGGTAAAGGGTGAAGGTGGAAGGGCTGAAACACGAATAAGGTTCGTGTAAGTAACCTGCTTCTCAATTCAACATATGAATTCTTTCTCTCTTCTTTAAGTTTTCCCCTGTAGCTTTCCCAAACTATCTATCGCTCACCTGGTAATGACTGGTCAGCAACGAGGACCACCGTCCTGACAGGTTCGAGTCTCTAGGCCATCTGCTGGGTTAAAACTGACTCTTTCCCCCCTTCTCCTAGTGAGTGCATACTCAGTGTTCAAAACACATGACCAGCACCTTACCTTACCAGCCCTTGTTAAACTATCACTCAGTGGTCACTTTCACCCAATGACCACATTCGTTTTCTTGAATGAGTCATACTCACAATTATTTTGGGGACGCCCCGCTACACTAGTCAAGCCACATGAATATTCTTCCTTTAATGGTGGCACGGGGAAATGATTCATATCACTAACTACATGCGATGGAGCGTCACATGCCTTGATGTGAGGCTACGTCACATGACACCCTCTAATTCCATTGGATATTCAAATCATGACAGTCACGCCTACAAAGCCTTACTCTCTGTGGTGGTCAATTGGTCATTTAATTGATTAGCTTGATTTTCCACCCCCCACCACACACTACCTTCCCCTCTCTTCGTTCCGGCGACGTCGTAAAATTGGCTAGATCAGTCTGGTCCAGGCGTCGAGACTCGTCTGACCAGACATCGAGGCGTCGGTCCCGCTACTTAGTCTGTCTGGCTGGACAGACTGTCTCAGTAGAGGATTAGGATTAGTCTCCTCGCTGTGCCCAAATTGGCTGGATGAGTCTGATCCGGGCATCGAGACTCGTTTGACCAGACATCGAGGCATCGGTCAGCTACTTAGTCCGTCTGGCTGGCGCTCAGATATATTTGAGTTTGAGCTTATGTCCACACAACCTGGACCACGACTTTGGTTGTTTATTTTTTTGTCCGTGACAGACACAGTGGAGTCATCAGGATTCCCACACATGACACAGTGGAGTCAGCAGGATTCCCACACATGACACAGTGGGGTCAGCAGGATTCCCACACATGACACAGTGGAGTCAGCAGGATTCCCACACATGACCCATGGACACAGTGGAGTCATCAGGATTCCCACACATGACACATGGACACACTGGAGTCATCAGGATTCCCACACATGACACATGGACACAGTGGAGTCAGCAGGATTCCAACACATGACACAGTGGAAGTCAGCAGGATTCCCACACATGACACATGGACACAGTGGAGTCAGCGGGATTCCCACACATGACACAGTGGAGTCAGCGGGATTCCCAAACATGACACATGGACACAGTGGAGTCACCAGGATTCCCAAACATGACACATGGACACAGTGGAGTCAGCAGGATTCCCACACATGACACAGTGGAGTCAGCAGGATTCCCACCATGACACAGTGGAGTCAGCAGGATTCCCACACAGGGACACATGGATACAGTGAAGTCAGCAGGATTCCCACACATGACACATGGACACAGTGGAGTCAGCAGGTTTCCCACACATGACACATGGACACAGTGGAGTCAGCAGGATTCCCACACATGACACAGTGGAGTCAGCAGGATTCCCACACATGTCACATGGACACAGTGGAGTCGGCAGGATTCCCACACATGACACAGTGGAGTCAGCAGGATTCCCACACATGACACATGGATTCAGTGGAGTCAGCAGGATTCCCACACATGACACAGTGGAGTCAGCAGGATTCCCACACATGACACATGGATTCAGTGGAGTCAGCAGGATTCCCACACATGACACATGGACACAGTGGAGTCAGCAGAATTCCCACACATGACACAGTGGAGTCAGCAGGGATTCCTACACATGACACAGTGGAGTCAGCAGAATTCCCACACATGACACATGGACACAGTGGAGTCATCAGGATTCCCACACATGACACAGTGGAGTCAGCAGGATTCCCACACATGACACATCGACACAGTGGAGTCAGCAGAATTCCCACACATGACACATGGACACAGTGGAGTCAGCAGAATTCCACACATGACACATGGACACAGTGGAGTCAGCAGAATTCCCACACATGACACAGTGGAGTCAGCAGGATTCCCACACATGTCACATGGACACAGTGGAGTCAGCAGAATTCCCACACATGACACACAGAAGTATGTCCACTCAAGTGGCCCTCTTCTTGACCCCTGCACCCTTCTCCGTCCCATTCTGTTCCCTCTACAAACTCTCCAAGCGCGCGCGCGCGCGCGCACAACACACACACACACACACACACAACACACATACACACACACACACACTTGCGCGCGCACACACACACACACACACACACACACACACACACACACACACACACACACACACACACGCACGTACGCAACGGCACACATACAAACAAAGATAAGACGAAGGAGAGAGAGAGAGAAAGAGAGAGAGAGAGCGGGGGGTGGGGTGAGGGGTTATGCAGACAGAGAGAGAGAGGGTGGGGTGGGAGCAGCATTTGGTAGGCAGGCACAGAGGAGAGAGAGAGACAGACAGACAGAAACAGCGACAGAGAGAAAGAGAGCATCAGCTATCAAGAGTGAAGGGAGAGGTCTGTGCCTCATTGATCGGTCGGTGCCGCTGATGTGGCAATCGTGGTAAGGACTGAAGACGGGCAGGCCGGCTGCCACAGCTCAGTGACTATCTTTACTTGCTGAGGCTGCTGACAACAGACACACCCACTGCTCGCTGCCCTTAATATATAACACACAACACTGGGCTGGTAAGGCAGGTACCCCCCCCCCCCCCACCCCTCCCCCCATACTACTCTGTCGTTCTCCCCCGGCTTGGTCGTCGACTTTGTCTCTCTTCCGATTTCTCCCGGCTTGGTCGTCGACTTTGTCTCTCTTCCGATTTCTATTTGGTTATATTTTTCTCCGTATCTCTGTCTGTCTGTTTGGTGTCTCTCTCTGAATCTGTGTCTCTCTTTATGTATGTTTGTCAGTCTGTTTCTCTGTCTGTCTGTCTGTCTGTCTGTCTGTCTGTCTGTGTCTCTCTCTCTCTCTCTCTCTCTCTCTCTTCATTTCCTTCCTCCCTCCTTACCTCCTCCTCTCTCTCTCTCTCACCCCCCCCCCCCCTCTCTCTCTCTCTCTCTGTCAGGAAGTGTGCTCTAGTTTCTGTCGTTTGATATGTATTAGTAAATAAAAGGAGTATGTCAATAACAAAAAATGCATTATATAAGTACTGTCTCTCTCTCTGTGTCCTCTCTCCTCCTTCCTTTCCTTCTTCCTTCCCTCTCTCTCTCTCTCTCTCTCTCTCTCTCTCTCTCTCACTCCGTCCCTCCCTCCCTTCCTCTCTCTCTCTCTCTCTGCCTCTTTCTGTCTCTGTCTGTCCGTCAGTCTGTCTCTCGCTGTCTCTCTGTGTCTCTGTCTGTCTCACTCTTTCTCTGTCTGTCTGTCTGTCTGTCTGTCTGTCTGTCTGTCTCTCTCTCTCTCTCTCTCTCTCTCTCTCTCTCTCTCTCTCTCTCTCAAGAACTGCGCTCAAACTTTTGGTTGTTCGGTATGTGTTAGTAAATGAAAAGGATATAATTTATTGACAAGAAAGATTCAAAATAAAAAACTACAACATTGTTTGCAAGACAACTGTTTTGAAAGTTTTATATGAATCCTCTCGTGCCTTGGCCCAAGTCAGGGAAAGCATGCTGGTGTGTGTGTGTTGTGTGTGTGTGTGTGTGTGTGTGTGTGTTGTGTGTGTGTGTGTGTGTGTGTATTTGTGTGTGCGTGCGTGTGTGTGTGTGTGTGTGTGTGTGTGTGTGTGTGTGTGTGTGTGTGTGTGTGTGTGTGTGTGTGTGCGTGCGTGTGTGTGTGTGTGCGTGCGTGTGTGTGTGTGTGTGTGTGTGTGTGTGTGTGTGTGTGTGTGTGTGTGTGTGTGATGACACGCGAGGTATTGAGTTTGTAACAAACAAACAAACAAACAAACAAAAACAAAAAAACAGAAAAAAAATAAACACACGACCTCTCGTGATAGAACGCCACACCTCCAGGTAAATGTCGATTTATGGCCAAGATGCTGGAAACAGGAATAAACAGACGCTACGAAAGATTGTTATTCTACATGCCTTTTTCTCGGAAATGGATTTGAACATGAACTGGTGATTACATGTGACCTGCAGTCTGTTCCCAGGGACTCTCTCAGAGTTATAGAACAGGGATGCAATGATTTACTTCTTTTTTTTTCTTTCAGATGGGCACAAGCACAATTAGAACTTTAATTCGACGTTAGGTCGTTCTCAAATTATGCTCTGTGTGTGTGTGTGTGTGTGTGTGTGTGTGTGGCATTCTCGAGGCCAAACCGAAAGTAAAAACTGCATGACCCGGATGTGTGTGAAAACCTGGGCGTCTGTTTACGTAGAAAAGAGATTTCTGAAGGCATTGAAATGAGACCGATTTAATTAAGCAAAATGTCAGTGTGAGTCTGTGAGAATCTGATTTTGTGTGTGTGTGTATTGTTTGTAATAAAAACTTAATTGAGATAGCAGTAAACAGTATTCCACAAAATAATTGTAGAAAATGTAGTCGCTAAATTTAAAAGGAGCTCCAGTTTGTGGTTGCATGAGTGACTGTTTTCTCACTCTCTGTCTCTGTCTCTCTCTGAAACACACACGCGCGCACACACACACACACACACACACACACACACCACACACCACACACACACACACACACACACACGCATGCACGCACACATGAACATACACACATGCGCGCATGTACGCACGTCCTATGAAAACCTATCATATCAATCCCTACGCGCATGATAGAATTGATGTACACACACACACAGATGCACCACACACACACACACACACACACACACACACACACACACACACAACACACACACACACACACACGCGCGCGCGCGCGCGCGCGCAAACACACACACACACACACATACACACACACACTTGCATGCATGCATGACATACACGCACACACAAACACACACATGTCACGCATACGTGCGCGTGCAGTCGCGCACGCGCTCAGAGACATATGCATAAACGCACGACCGACGTAAATTCTACGCGAGTGTCTACAGGTATGTTTGTCTTGAACTATAAAAAAAAAAATAACATGGACTGTCATATGGGCAAGCGCGTGCGCGCGCGCGCACACACACACACACACCACACACACACACACACACACACACACACACACACACACACACACACACACAGGGAGATAGAGAGAGTCTGTGATGGAGTCCAGGTGTTGCAGGCCACGTCAATAATTCTCCCCGCTCCGTTCCGCTCTCTGCTCTACCTGTCTACCTGCTCGGTTTTCACTGTCAGTGTCGCATGTCGCCCGGTCCGCCCGCCCGCCCGCGCGCGCGCGCTTCTGTGTGAATTGGTGTGTGTGTGTGTGTGTGTATATGCTAGCAGACACACCTGGCTTGGCGACTTCTCCGTGCACCTGGGCAGGTTTCCGTATGCGCGCGCCAACGCCAGTGTGTGTGCTTTCAAGTCTTTGGTGCATTCGGGTTGTGTGAGCAGTTTGTGATTTTGTGTCAGCATGTTGGGTGCAGGCGCGAATCGAATATAGACCTGATGATGTTGGTTTTTTTTTTTTTCCCCCAAGGACCCAGTGCTGTGCGTGTGAGTGTGACGACCGACCGCGTCACGCAAGACAAGTCTATTATCGTTCGGGACGACGCCTTTATAGTATGAAGTAGGTTGTCGATGTGGACACAGAGAGAGAGAGAGAGAGAGAGAGGAGTTAAGAACTGTGGGTTTCACAATAATCTACTGAGAGAAAAAGGACTGAGTCACAATGCGGAAGGGATAGGTCGGTTCGGGAACCTGTTCGTCACTTCTTCTTTTTTTTCTCCTTTCCTACGATCCGTCATGCAGTGGAAAACTGGGCCAGTACAGTTTCTTCTACAGCTCGCTGGGAGTCGGTGTCCGTGACGACTTGTGTGTGGATCTAGGCGTGACAAGCCCACCTCCAGTCAGGTGTGTGTGTGTGTATGTGTGTTAATGTGATTGACAAGACACAGCGACTCCCTCCAGCCCATCATTTTTTTGAGGGTTTGGAGAGAACGAGGGGTTAGGGTTGGGGGGCAACACATGAGAATTGTGGTACAGGCTGGGAGATCCTCCCCTGATCGTCCCCCACTACCCTACCTTTTGAATTTCAGGCGTGTACTTTTGAGGCTTAAATGACGACTGGATTCCCGGGGGTTGTGAGGCGTGGAGTTTTTACCCGGTCAGGGGACATGATTCGGCGCGAAGCACGACGGTCGGGTTGCTGTCGTGTGGTGGTGAGACAAAGCCACAAAGCTGAGGTTGTGTGCTGCGGTGGGGGAAACAGAGGTTGAGGTTTGAGAGGGGGGGGGGGAAGGTCCGCTGACAGACAGGAACTGCAGTCTTTGAGTGAAGGTGGGGGGTGTCTGTGGTTAGACGGTGTGCAGCCCCTGGTGCCGGTGCTGTGTGCTCGGGTTCACTGCCGTGAGTGGTCAGAAAGGGGGTGAGTCACTGCCCTACCTGTGTCAACCTATTCAGAAAGCGGTACTATTAACTAATTATAACTGCTTACCTCTGTTAAAAGGAAGCGGTACTATAAGTCACTGCCTACCTCTGTCAACTGTTCAGAAAGCGGTACTGTGAAATAACTGCCTACATGTGTCAACGGTTCAGAAGCGGTACCAGTAAGTAACTACCTACCTGTTTCAACTGTGCAGAAAGCGGTACCAAACTATCTACCTTTGATGACTGTTCACAAAGCGGTACCAAACTATCTACCTTTGATGACTGTTCACAAAGCGGTACCAAACTATCTACCTTGATGACTGTTCACAAAGCGGTACCAAACTATCTACCTTTGATGACTGTTCACAAAGCGGTACCAAACTATCTACCTTTGATGACTGTTCACAAAGCGGTACCAAACTATCTACCTTTGATGACTGTTCAGAAGCGGTACCAAACTATCTCGGAGTTGCCGTTTTGCGCGCACCGCTGTAATGCGCGCGCCGTTTTGCGCGCGTTTCCACAACCGGAATGCGCGTGTTTCACCGTCAATTGCACAGCCGTTATGCGCGCACTTAAACAACCGGAAAGCTGAAAGACTGAGTTAATCACTGAACATTCGTCCAACAAATGGCATGGAAAAACCTTCCCGCGCCATATGATTAGATGATTTAGACATAGGTTGGGTCTGACCACACCGATTTTATCATGCGCACCCCACAATGTCTGTGAATGGATAGGCAACTGACGTTCAATGGTATGTTGTTTTTTAAAGAGTTGTTAGTTGCTATTATGCGCTGAGAAGCGAACGGAGGTTGGCTGAAAAAACTTTGTGTGTGTTGCTAGGTGAGACAGAGACAGAGAGGAGAAAGACAGAGAGAGGGAGAGACGGGGAGAGAGACACACACAGAGAGAGATATATTAATATTATTGGAATTCTTATGCTCGTTGTAATGTATGATTGTGTGATTTTAGGATTGTGTAATACAATATGTATGCCAAAGGCTGGTGCCAAACCATACCTGTATGCGTGCGTGTGCTGTCTGATTTCAGAAATATATTAGTTTTTCCTTCTTGATTATAATAATAACCAAAACTCCTGTGCTTTTTTAAAAATTTAATAAACTTGTATCCAGATGCCAGATAAAATGCATACGTGTGTGTGTGTGGCCGGTGTATGTGTGTGTGCGAGAAGTGCGCAGATTCCAGATAAAATGCATACCTGTGTGTGTGGCCGGTGTATGTGTGTGTGCGAGAAGTGCGCAGATGCCAGATAAAAGGCATACGTGTGTGTGTGGTGTGTGTGTGTGTGTGTGTGTGTGTGTGTTTTGTGTGGGGTGTGTGAGTGTGTGTGTGTGTGTGCGTGCGAGAAGTGCGCGCATTGCGGTTATAGAGATACGCGCATCACGGTTAATAAGTGCGCGCATTATAGCGGCAACTTGACAACGCGCGCATTATAGCAACTACGAAAACGCGCGCAAAACGTATACGCCCAACTTCACTTGATACTTCAGAAGCGGTACCAAACATCACCTTGAGACTGTTCAGAAGCGGTACCAATTACTGATGACTGTTCAGAAAGCGGTACCATTCCTTTGATACTGTTCAGAAAGCGTACCAATCTACCTTTGATGACTGTTCAAAAGCGGTACTAACTATCTACCTGCGAGGTCGATGTAAAAAAGCGGTACTGTGTAACTGGTGATGTTAAAAATATCCTCCTTGGTGATTGTTCAAAAGCGATACTGCCTGGCTACC
>JAFLJL010003372.1:0-20686 GCA_018398815.1 Conus ventricosus | reverse complement strand
AGCGTTTTGCGATTGTTACTTGTTGATGGCGATACATTTTAAATATGAGCTGTTGACAAAAACCGTTGAACATTTCACAAATACTTTCATGGTCTAGCTAAGCAGTGTATGCCAACCAAAGTTATTACAGTCTATCAAAATGATGTCCCTTGGTTACGATGAAATACGACTCTTAAAAAAAAAAGATATACATGTATACGCGTTTTTAAAAAAACAAATGAAGTCATCACTCCTTTTGCAATCAGGTTTTACACCAGGCGATTCCACAGTAACCAGCTTCTGGACACAATATAATGATCTCTGTTCCTCTTTTGTTTGTGGGATCACAACATAAAAAAACATATATCAACATTTTTTCAAAAGCTTTTGATCGTGTCTGGCATAGGGACTTTTACTAAAGCTAGCAGTGGTGGGGTATCAGAGAGAAACCACTGGACCTTTTTCATGATTACCTACATAACAGACAACAATCACTAGTTATAAAAAGGCGAAAGTTCGAGTGGAAAAGGATTCCGCAGGTGTTCCGCAAGGATTTGTCTTGGTCCTTTACTGTGTTGTTATACATTAATGACATTGAAAATGAAATCAGGCAACAATTAAATCGTTTCCCGGCGAAATAGTCTATCGCTCGCCTTAAATGATCCACACATAGGGCGAAATCCTAATTCTGGTCTTCAGGAAGTTGCCGTTGGGCCAAAATTAGGAAATGTACTTAATAAACGAGAAAAAAACCGAGTTGTCAACATTACCGTGATCAGTACCAATTTTCCCACTTACATTTGGAAACCTTAGAACCGTCAAAATCCCACAAACATCTAGGAGTTACTTTTCAAAACAAAATGCTAATGGGACGAACAATCCAATTCATAGCCAACAAAGTAAACATGTTAATTGCGTGTGTTAAGTACAATACACAGACTCAACCAGAAATACTTTGGAAAAAGAAGTACCAAATCCTTTATTTCACCCATTTTGACTACGCAGACATTTTATGGGCAATTGCACAGACACCCCGTCAATTATGTTTTGAAAAACTACACCTAGAAGCAAATTTTGTATCATTGGTTGGTTAAGGGAATCAAGTCACCAGATAATTATACGAAGAGTCTGGCTTTGTTCCTTTCAAGAAAGACGGAAAAGACTAAACTGATTCAAATTTTATAAAATGGTTAATGGCGTCTTCCAAACTATTTAGCTGATCTTCTGTCTTTTTTAGTTTGAAAAAAATGTTATCATAGGCCTCGGCCACTAGAAAGAAACAAATGCCACGAGTTAGATCATTTTTATCTAGTACAGTCATCTTGTGGAACACCCTTACAAACGATTAAGTTTAACCAAAAATCTATCAGCAATTTAAAAAGTTTTCTGACTACTTCAGACACCACTGTTCCCTTTACTACTATATTGGGTTGAGGCAGGATCAAATAAACCATTTTAGTTTTCGCTTAGGAATGAGTAACATAAATCACGACTTAAAAATAGACATTTATGGCTGATCCAAATGTGCGTGTGGCCATCCCCCAGAAAACGCAGAGGCACTACCCGTTAATCGTTCACACTACATACAGATAAAAATGATTACGATATTCACTCTCAATGTTAACGTATTGATACTCACACACTTCTTTGGGTGACCAAACATTAACCAGGGAAGGGAAACGAAAGAATTTTCAAACTGTGCATCAGTTTATCGCCAAAGTAAAACGTTTTTTAATTATAGCTAATTAGCTGTTCTTCCTCATCCTCCTGTTCTTCTTCAGGTACTTGTTCTTTCGATCTTGTTCATCTCCCTATGCTTGCTTGTTAATTTCTTGATTCTCCTCTTCTTCTTCTCCTCAACGTTTTGATTTAATTAAGTTTTTCAAGAAATTTTCCATAATGATATTTACCCATTTTTTTTTCTCTCTTACGTATCAATGTTGATTTATGCAATCCGCCCAAAGTGTTTATTGTTGTTAGATTTCGTTACTGAGACATCATAAGCATTTGGTTGTTGTTGCTTCAGTTCAATAATTTGTTTATGTACAAATCTGTTCAAAAAGAAATGCTTAAAAGAAAAAAAAGTAAATAAACTTCAGGGCACAATAATATTCTCAAAACCCAAAATTTAAATTTTGCTTGTCTATAAAAAACTCGACTCCTTAAGAAAAGGGTTTGGGACATTAATTTTTGGTGTGCAGCCTGTTTTCGTTTAATTGTTTTTCTTGATTTTTGTCATTTTCTTGCATTAAGGTGAGATGAAAAATGTTGTGTTCATCTAACGAAAACTTAAAGCAAAACTTCCATTTTAACCGCGAGCTGAGGAATAAACAAGCATCTCTTTATTGCAGAGTGTAAGTATGTGCAGTTTGTATGTTTCACTGCCCTCCTGTGGTTATGACTTTGTGGCTGACATCTCGTTCGTCTTGCAGACAAGCATATAAGTAAACATTATGTTTCAAATTTTCACGGTATGTGTAGTGCAATATCATTTATCTCTGCTACGTTTTGTAATTTTTTGCCACATTATTCTAAAACACATAATATATGCTCTCTCTCTCTCTCCCCTCTTCTCTCTCTCTCTCTCTTTTCTCTCTCTTCCACACTCCTTTTATACAGAGAGAGAGAGAGAAGGGGAAGAGAGAGGAGAGAGAGAGAGAGAGGGGAGAGAGAGAGAACAAAAAACAAGTCTAGGGTATGATGGTGAGAGAGATTGACACCAATGGTTTTTACAAGGATTGGGTGAACCCCAAGAACAACAACGACAAGGTTTCCCATTGTTCTCCATGCATAAAACGTGTATGTTCTCTACATCAAACCCGATGGTGTCCAGATGGTTGGTGGAGTGGCAGCGTTTTGTTTTCCTCCAACAGACAAAAGGAAGAGTGAACTTAGGGACAGTGTTATCTTTTAATCAACAGTCCCCACGCTCACTAATGGTGATGGTTGGAATTCCTGGATCTCTTCCCACAATGTCCTTTTCAGTAAACACCCAAATTATCTCCCTTCCTTTTAGGGCTTGACCGCTTTCACGAGTCTTCACGGTCCAAAGCCCTTTTTGTTTTGCTGCGCTGTAGAATTGTGGATCCCCTTTTCCCGGAAACTCAGGGCTTTAAGATTAGCTCCGGGTCCTTTTAAAAAAAAAAATTTGTTCGTGTCGAACATCGCACAGGTTGAGAGCGGTTGGATTAGGAACGAACTGGGTGTGGATAATGTCTGTGTTTTGATGTTTGGCTGCGAACAGCAGGGATTACGACCGAGTTGGGTAGACGGGAGGACGGGGGAGAGAGTCTGGAACAGGTGTCATGGAGTTCAAGAAGTCCTGTGTTTGTGATTTGTTTTTTCATTTTTAGTTTTTTTTGTTGTTGTTGTTCATATCTTCTTCTTCTATTACTTCTTACTACTACTGCTACTACTTTACTTTTACTACTATTGCTGCTGCTGTTACTACTACTACTATTATACTACTGCTGCTGTGCTACCTTGCTGCTACTACTACCCTACCACTACTTCTACCAGAAAGAAAGCAGTTTGAAGAAGGAGAGGAAAAGAGACACGCACCCCCACACACCACAAACCAACACACCACCACACACACAAACACACACACCACACACACACATACAAACACGAGCACTCTCTCTCTCTCTCTCTCTCTTTCTCTCTCTCTCTCTCTCTCTCTCTTCCTCTCTCTCTCTCACACACACACACACTCTCTCTCTCTCTCTCTCTCTGTCACCCCACCACACACACGCATGCCGCAGCACGCACACACACACAACGCACGCACACACACACACACCAACACACACACACACACCACCACACAACACACCACACACCACACCATACACACACTCAACTGCTACCACACGCGCGCGCGCACACACACACACACACTCACACCTACACACACACACACACACACCCCACCACACACACACACACACCAACACAACAACACACACACACACAGGGAGAGAGAAAGGGAGAGATTTCGTTCGCGGTCAGATTACCCCAAAATAGTCCCTAGCCTATCGTCCCGTGTGTTTTGTTTTCCAGGCACCGGAACGTTTCGGGCGCTTTGGTACTGACCCGGGAGCCCCCCAAGCAGTACCTGGCCCTCAAGGTCTGGCCATCAACCACGTCATCAAGCTGAAACAGATCGAGCACATCAAGAACGGAAGGACATCCTGGCCTCCATCTACACCCTTCATCGTCAATCTGTGAGTGGAGACGGACCCTCGTCATCTTGATCTGTGTCAGTTCCTGTCGGTTTATGTTTTAACCCACTCAAATGACAATGTGTGTCTTTCAGTCTCTGTGTGTCCGTGTCGGTGTGTGGCTGTGTCCAGCTTTCTGTGCCCCCATTTTGTTGTTTATGTGGGGTGAGAAAATTTTGGTTACCGGGGACTATGTAGCCCTTTGTAGGAATGTAAATATGCGGGTTCACGACCACCCATGTGATTCTGCCTGAAAACCCCCTTTTTCACTACAAATCACGTCCATTACATGTCAGTTTTGGCCAAATTTAACACATTTTTTTACAAAAAAAATTAACATGTCAAACCTCTAATATATTGACGAAATCAGTACATTGAAACGGGGGTTTCTTTGCAGAATACATGGGCGATCGTGAACAAACATATTTACCTTCTCTCCCAGGCACATAAAATGAACTAAAAATGTATATGGTTTACAGTACGCTCTGACTGACTTAGCTTGTACTTAATTTAAAGAACCTAATAGGACTTACTTAAGAACTTTACAAAAAACTTATAGTTTACTTACACTTTACTTGTAATTTACTTGCATTAACTTAAAAAGTACTTTCTATAACTAACTTAACTTAAAACTTACTAGTTCTTAACTTGTACTTTATTAGTTTTTAAAAACTATTCCATAGAAAATGGATCTACTGCAGGAGGTTGCGCTTTTTTTGCAGAAGGCGGGTTCTTCTTCTTTTACTGGGGGCTTGCGGCTTTGTTGTTAAGTATGGTGTTAGGTATTTGTATGCTAAAAAACCACCCCCCCAACAACAGCAGCTCCCAATACATAATGATACATCTTATCGTTTGATTGTTGTTGTTGTTAATTGTTTTGTGTTGGCGGTGGCGATGCTGTATTACTACTAACAATTTTTGTTTTGCTGATTGGTTTGATTTTCTCAGTCTGTTCCATTCAGCCGTTTACGCCCCGCCTCAACACGTCCAGGATTTTTGTCTTAGTAACATTACTTACTTGTGGTACATTCTGCTCCTGCGGTACATTCACCTGTGGTACATTTCTCCTGCGGAGGGCCCTGCGACGTCTTCTTCCCCTGATCGCTCATTTTTTTTATTGCGATTAAATTTAATATGATCAAAATTAATATGATTAAAAAAATTAATCCCATGATGAATGGGCATAACTTATTTTCCAAATTCTGTAGTACATGTCACATGCAAGAGTTTCTAGGGACTTGTTTAAAAACCGGATTTGTGATAAGTCATATTTTAAATCTTCTTCTGAATTAACCGGCGCAATCTTACTTACTAACTTAGCATATAAATAATTCATTGTCTGACCCCCCGATTAACCATTGTTGACCCTAACTGCGCTTCGTACCTAGCGTAGTATTCTCAACGTCTGATTTTAGGCAGTTGTTGGATTGTTCAATACTTAGTTCAACACCTAAATACTGTCTGTTTTTTCCACACGCAGCCAGAGAATAAAATCTTTCTTTATGGCAGTTGTTACGGAGTAGTTTGTTGCCCCTCACACTTTAATAGTTCGTCAAAATTTCCATTTTAAAAAGCAATAAAAAATAATTAATATTTTTAAAAACCATGAGTTTAACGCTGGTTAATTATGCAGTGCCTATGTTGGCGTTATAGTCTATTCAACTCTTGCAAAATGTTTGTTAGGAATTAAACGCCCAACATGGGGAAGATGAAGATTCGCCAAAACTAGTTGCAACCTTATTTTTAGCTTTAACAACAAAAGATTATCTGATTAAAAAGCACATGACAGTCTTTGATTTGATTATTTGAAATTATTTTTTGTTAATAAAAAGAGAGTGAAAAAAGATTATCAATACGATTTACCATTTGCTGTGATTAGTGGCCTTAGTATAGGCTATAGCGTGTTAGCAAAAACATTTTTAAAAATGAAGCCGGCGGATTTAGGAAGGTTAGAATTGAGGACTTTGTTAGGTTATAGTTGAAATTACTGCAGGGATTGCGTCAAAGACTTTCTTGTTACACAGGGGATTATCCCAGAAAATGTTAGTTCATAGAAAGATTAATCTAGAAAATATTGATTTATAAAAAGATGGCGGGAAGTAGTTATGTTGGTAGAGGAGCTATTGTTAATGCTTTACCCTTCTCTGGAAGCAATCATATGTTTGTAAATTGCGGTCCGATAAAGAGAGAGAACGCCATAACAAGGCAATAGAAGAGTTAGCTAAGGCAAGAGACGCTTACGAGAAAAGACGATTGCTCACTTAGACTTTATTAATAAAAAGTTAAGGGAACAGGGTCATGCAGAGCACACATTTATAGACGTTGATGAGGCAATGAATGAGTATTACTTAGTGACAGGAAAGAAGTTTCTAACATCGCCACCGCCAAAAAACTGTCTGACTTTTATGAACCATCGAAGAACAGAAAATAGCAGAAATTGGTTTTATGTGGGGTGCTATGGGCGCAATCAATATTCTTGCACAAACAATTTTAAAAAAACAATTAAAAACACAATTAAAATACAGTCCTTCTTTGGACAATACGAAGTACAAAATATATTATTCTCCTAAAGGGTATTGGAAAGGAAAGACCGCTATTGAAAAAATGAGTAAGCTGCTAGAGTGTTGAATCAGATGCGAAAGACTGGCTTTCAAACGGGCAATTTGGCAAATATATCTGCCTGCCCCAAAAAGATTAAAAAGGCCTAGATTTGTTAACTCGTTCCAAATGACACCCCCCAAATGGACTTGTTGTATCTTCCACATGACAAAGTTAGAAGAAAAAATTTTTAGTTGCTCTGACAGTTGTTGACATGGCTTCAGATACAAAGAGGGTTGAACCTTTTTAACGGATAAAAGCTCAATGCTGTGGCTGTGGCTTTACAACAAATTATACATGCGGGGTCCTTTTAAAGTATCTGGCTGATCCAGGTTGATGTGGAAAAGAGTTTAAAGGCTCTGTAAACCAGCTGTTGTTAAAACATCATGGTTACAGTTAAGAGAGGGATCCCGGCAACCATTCGATCACAAGCCTAGTAGAAAACTTTAATAAGAATCTAGCTGAACGCCTGTTTACCTATCAATATCACAGAGAAATTATGGAACACTACGAAGTACACTACAAAAGTACGAGAGCGTAACACAGAATGGGTTAGGAGATTGCCAGCAGTCTTACGCGCCATGAACATGAAGAATTTAAAGCAACGGCCCTTTAAACCGGGTGAACGCAATAAAAATTAAAAAAAATTAGCATTACTGAAGACATCCAAGGTAATCAAAAACTCTTGCCGTTTGGACTAAAGTAAGATACTTATATGCTCCTGGAGAGGCAGAGGGCGATGTTGATTAGGCCACGGACCCTATATGGAGCGTAGATGTGTATGAAGTTGAAAGAATTATGAAAACAGACCCTCCCGTGTATTATTTAGAGAAACTCTTTCTTCTAGCGGGGGCTACTAGTCAAAAAAGGCCGCCCCTAAAAGATCGTTTGGTTCGTGAAGGCTGCAAGTTGTCCCCAAACACAGTTAGTTAACAAAAAAAATAGTATTTAGTTATATTTTTTTGTTTAAACTTATTTTTGGCTCTTTTTTGGGTTTAATGATCATGTGTTTGTTTTTCAATTTTCTGTTTAATTGCATCAGTGTCTACCTGCCGTGAAGTAAACGTCTTTCTCCATCCTTTTGAAGTTCAATTTTCTGTCGTCTATAATCATCACCGTCAGCCATAAGCTTCTAAATTCTTCGTCCGTAATGTTTTCATCGTAATGATTTGCTTATTCTTAATTTTTAAGGGAGCAAAGTTTTGCGGAGGGCTAGGGCTACAATGGCTGTGTGCTTTTGTAATTTAGGAGTTAATTTTTTTAAAACAGCACTTACAACCATAGACTGGCGCCTAACCCTAACCCGAGACCTCCTATGCAAAAAGAGGCTGGCCCCCCCAACCCCAGTGCTAAAACAGCAATCCCAGACCCGCACTTACGCTAGTACAGTGATGAGCCAGTAATTCCCATAAGAAAGAGTATTAAAGCTTAGCATTTTCTTTCTAGTAACTCTATACTTATCCAAGTCGCTTTCTTTTTCCCTTTTTGAAGTTCAGTTATTTGCTTTAACCTAAACTGTTGAACCTCCATTTTTAAATAAGATTATTTTTTAAAATTAATCTTATCATATCTTCTTAGTAATCCTTCTGGCAGCATTCATAAAACAGAGTAAAACGCAATAAAATCAACATACGTAATGAAAAAAAGTCGAGTACTGTTAGTTTGTCTTTTAAACCATTATAGAAACCCTTTGTCGGATGATGCAAGGGTGTTTATTTCATCTCGTTTTTGTAATAACAATAACGAGCTTAAAAGGGGCATCCAAGTTTTCAGCTTTATTTGTATGCCTCTAAAAAAAACGCATGTTTGGCAAATAGTATCCCCCTCCCTTGGGAGTAATAAATAAGCGAAAAAATCATCGTCATTTGCCTGGGTAGTGATTCTAGTTTTGGGGTAAATTCTAAGCCGACGGTGTCACCCCCACTTCAGCTAAGGACTTCTTTCTCTGTAGCACATATTCAGAACCTCGCTTAGTTATTTCAACTGTTTTTCTGTTGTGTTCCTGGGACAAGGCTAACAAGGGAGTGGGCCAGCATTTAAGGCTTTTCTAAAATTGTTGTTCTTATCATAGTATACATGGGGCCTTCGTATTTCAAATTTTAAAATTCCAGTCAATTTTTCGGGAAGCAGTGCCCAAGCATTTTCTCTTTAGAATTTTGGGTATTCACGTTTGCCAAAATCGTTTGCTCTTAAATTTTTATCTCTTCTAGGGCAGGTTATTGCTGTAGTTTTTTGTCTTCAATTGCTGTTGTTTTTTAACCCCATCATCTGTGTACTCAAATTTCCATAACTTTCCTGGCACTCCTATTAGTTTCAAACTCAGTTGTGTCTGCTAGGTCTTTTAGCTCTATGCAGTGCTTTAGGAGCTAGCTCCACTTTGGATTTGGCCCTCGAGACATTTTTTATAATATTAAAATTATAATAAACAAATTGTTAAAAGAAATCAATATAAACAATCTACAATAAACAAACGTATTGAACTGGGGGGTCAGTCCGTAAGCATAGCTTAGCATGCTTAGATCTTTCTAACTGTTCCTTTATTTTTTTTAGCTCATCTTTGTTCCTTTTATATAAATTTCACTTAAAATTCTTCAAAAACTATCTTTGTCTTTAGCATAAAATAATACAACCGATTTTAACTGTGATCTAAAGTCTTTTAAGACTGCATTGTATTTTGAGTAAGAGCCACACAGAAAACTGGGGCGTGGCGCCCACTAAAGGCTAGCTTTGACAGGGCTTTCTTTTTTTAAACAATGTCTCGTTCAGCTGAACAGTCATAAATTAATAAACAGCGTTTCAGTTCCCTCAAATAGTCTATAGTAATGTTCTAAACAGTCGCTCAGTTTGTCGCTAGGATCAACTAAAAATTATTATCGTCTGTCCAAAAAAATTTTCCTTTCTTTGTAAGACTTGTTGTGCTTAAGGGTTGTGAGAATATAACAATGTGCTCGTAATGAAACCTGTATTTTGGTTTGTAACAAATCAAGTACGAAGACAGTTTTCCCACACCCAGTAATCCCGCAGATAAGAGACAGGCGGATCTTTAGGAAGAAACTTCAGCTTCCATCGTTTTTATTAGAATATTTCTTCTGCATTTTAATGAGCCGCGTCTTTTAGCCTGTTTTCTTCATGTTTAACTGAGCATCACAAACCATAAAAATGTGCATTTTTATTGGGCCGTTTCCGTCTGCTTTCTTGTGAATATTTATTTTTATACCATCTTGCCCTACCCTTTCTCCACTTCCAAACAACCTGTTGTAAAATGTAGATCTAAAATCCAGCCACAGCCCATATTTGTTTATTAAGTAGTCTTCGACCCTTAAATCATAAAGGCGAAGTTTTTTACTACCCGATCAACTGCAGGATCCCTTTGCCTACCTCCAGCAAATAACTTTTTATTTCATCAAAGGGTTGGTGAGGTAAAAGTCCGGCCCCTGATACAACTGATCAGACTTGCCATTCATTGCACAGTAAAACCTTCTCAATTTTTGGATTATAAAACGCTTCTGATTCTCTCTGAAAAGGAGTTGTTTCTTCAGTAAACAATAACAAAATTCCTTTTAAAGACTTTAGAGACTGTTTTAGATGTATTTTCCCAAAGGTGTCTCGCTTGTTTTATTTTCTGTAATGGCGTGTATACGTTTTCATAATAAATAACCGTTTTACTTTTATACTGGGTTTTAAGATTGTTTAGCCAGTTCGGGGTTGTAACAACATCAAACTAAAGAGAGATGTCGCTAACTGTGTATTTAGCTAAGGGGTCTTCAGACAGAACAACAGAAGGCTAGGTTTTAAATGTAGATGATAAGAAAGTTTTTCTTTTAGTGCCCCTTTGGTAATATGGCATATGCGTCTTTAACAGCTCAAAATCCAGAGGGATGCAAATCTGTTGCCAAATGCTTCTGCTACTGCCTCTCTTAACATCATCTTTGCATCCTCCGCTTTAAGCCTGTGCTTGGGGACCGTTTGGGTTTGTATTCCCTGATAAACTTTCTCTTTTCTTTCTTTTTTAGGCGCCATAGATCAGAAAAAAGGGCAAAAATGTCTGCCTCGTCTAGTACAACACTGCTCTGCCTCCAGTTTGATTGCCATATGTTTAACGATTGCCCTGCCTAAATTAGCAACAACAGTAGCATTAGGATCTATCGTTTTAAATATCTATTTGGAATGCTAGTTTAGCCGTGCCTGGTTTTATAACATCGCCAGCGCCAAGATCTGGGAACATAACTGTTAATGTTTGTTCAGGTGAACTGTTGATGGAGTATTTCCCACTAGTAACGGTCTGCCTTATACCTCTTACCCCAGGGGGTTCCTTCTCTTTTCTGTATGGATCGAGTTCACAACCGTATGAGTTCATTTTTTAAAAAACAAAAAAATATAAAATAAAAAATATGGATGAAGATTTTGACGCGATTGATCCTGTTGGTGGAGAGAAGAAGATGAAGAACTAGTCCCCTCATTGCAAGAAGAGCTTGAAGAGCAGCGGGCCCTTTAAGAAAAGGGGCCCTAAAGGAGAGGGTTCTTCACCCCTTAAAGCTCGCAAGAACTAGAAGGAGTGGGTTCTTCACTCCCTAAAGCCGCAAAGAACTATGCGAGAAAGAATTCAATCATTCTATAAAAGCATAGGACGAGAGCTGCCAGAAGTAGTTAAACCCTAACGATTTTGAGGAAGATGGTGGGCATTTGTATATAAGAAATGGTGCAGGAGATCGCGTAAAAATTTACTTCAACGCAAACCCAACAAGTTTTTAAAAACTAAGCACAATTAGGCGAAAACTCCTTTGCTAAGGCAGGACATTTAAAACCTTTAGAGCTTAGAGCCGAAGTCGTTTAGTCTTTTACAGAGCTTTGGACAAGAGTTGCCAACACAATCAAAAAATACAAAACATTCCTCTTCAAGATTTAACTCAAGAAGCAGATGAATCAGTTAAAAGAGCGAAGAACAAATTGCAGAAATTGAAACAAGTTTTAATGAGGAGCCGCAGTTAAAAACAATTGACAATTCTCCATTCCCTATGCGTAAAATCCTGGGGCTTAATGGGCTTTACGAACAATAAGGGGCGAACTAACAAACAATTTTGGGAAAACTTGGCGAGCTGGATAGAGAAATTGAAGAAGAAAAAAATAAACTGGCTGATGCAGATGATAACAATTTAGGGCCCGAAGAAAAGGTTAGAAAAGCAGAAATTTCAGGATTTAATGCACAAAGGTCAGCTAGGTTAGAAGTGCTGTCTTTCTAACGAGCGCAGCTAGCATCACAAACAAGCAGGGGGTAAGAGAAAACTATAAACAGAATTCTTTATGAAAATACTACGCTAGCAGAAAAGAATAAGGACTCTGTTCAGGGAACGGGGATTACAATAGTTAGCATATTAACAGCTGTTGGGTTTGCTATCTCTACACTCGGTTTTTTGCTTTAACAGGTAGTGCACCAACAGGACCAGTAGCTCCTCCAACGCCTCAGCCTGTAAAAGTTGGATTAGAAAACAATTGCATCATCTAGCAAACTTAAATTAAAGAAGTTAGCCGCTAAAGCGCTTGATGCTCTGCCTGGCATAATAGGCAGTGTTGTTAGTTGGGTTTTGTCTATTAGGGAATGTTGCTGGTTATATGGCTGACCATCTGTGGGCGTTAGGTGTGCTAGCTGCTGGATTAATTTTTAGTGAAATAAAGTACAGCTAATCCAGTAAAAGTTAAAAACACAACAAGGGCTGTCTTTTTGCTAGTGGACTGTCAGTGTAAGGCAGTTAACAGGCGGAGTGCTTTCTGGCTGTGGGGCGCTTTCTGGGTGTGGGGGTGCTTTCTGGCTGTGGGGCGCTTATAACTGGATCGCTTTCTTTAGGGCTAGGTACTTTCTTTAAAATGGATGGAGCGGGTCTTTGTGTTTAAGCCTGATTGTGTCCTAAGTTTGGGGCGTTCCAGCTATGAGGATTTCATTGTTATAATTTCTGTATATACCAATCTGCAGTCTAAGGTCAGAGGGTAGCATGTTTAATCCTGGCCTACAACAAAGTCAACCTTGACCTAGCGTGTGCAAGAAGTCTTGATACCTTTGTATGCTGGCAGGCAAATCAAAAGCAGAGTTAATAGCATCTTCTAAATTAGCTAGAATTGTTTTTTTAGCATCAAACCTGTTGACTGATCTAGTATGCTAGACTTGGTTTGTGCTTGTGCTCCTTATAGACACCAACATAGGGCCCTATGGTGTCGTTAAGTCTTTGCACTCCTGGCATTGTTAGGCCTTTACTTTTATCTAAGATAAATGTTGTCCAGGCATAAGGGTGTTTTTGTTCTAGGACCCAATCGAACTTGTGTTTTGGGTGAAAAGAGGTGTGGTCGGGCCAGTAGTATTTAAATATATTCTTCTTTTTACACCCCACAAAACAATGTGCCTAACCCATGATTGCGGTTCTAAATTTTGTCTAAAACAGTTTAAGGATCAATGTTAAATTCGTTGCAGATTCTTTCATATGCATTATTGTCCATTGGGCTGTTAAATGGATAAAAACGCGTTGTCGTTAGGGGGGGGCACTTTTAGTTCAGTTAGATTCGCCTGTACTGGTAATAAACATGAAAATTATATATGACCTTACCAAGAGATTAGGGTGGTTTAATGGTTTGCATATGAAACACCACAGCCAGTAGTTGCGCAGTAAATGCAAAAATTTAACTGATTTTGAAAAAAAGCCATTTGGGTGGGATGACCATGCTGATGGCACTCTATCATTCTTTATTGGGGATTTAAATATCTAGTTAGCGGGTTTCAAGTCTAACTTGGAAGCCGTATAATTCGTCTACTGCAATGGTTAGTAGCTGAAGTCTAAAGATTTGGGGTTATAAAACGCTCTACATTGTAAGTGGCACTTTCGTTATATTTATAAGGGTTTCCCTTTTTTTAATTAGTTTTTTAAAAGTATAAAAAAGATGGGATCTATATAAACCAACAAAACAAACGTGTGCCCTTAACGTACCCAATTGACAATAGGCGCGGTAATTATAGGGTTGCCCTTAGAGAAATTTGGGTTTAAAGTTATGTGGGGTAACATATCTGAAAAGGCTCAAAATAACTGGATTAATGTTAATGACGGGCAGGCAATCTATTAAAACAGTTAAAAATACCGATGGTTACTACAAATTTTGTTCTTTTTGAGAAGTATTTTGCAAATTTTTAAAACCAGTTAAAAATTAATTTAAGCAATCTTTAAATTTCTATAAATTTTCCAGAACTTAAAGAAAAAAGGGGGTACGTTTTTCTAGAAGCCTTGTCGAATTTTGGGCTTTTATAATAGTGGCGAAACACATAGCTTCAGCACACACGGCCTTGTAGAATGGGGCCCTTTATGAGTTTAAAGGTAATTTGACCGTCTGATTTTCTCGTGAACCCAATGTTGTATGTCCATTTACAACAGTTAAAAACATGTGCTAATTTGTTTGCCAGCTCTCCATCTACAGTTCTAAAGGTTTGCTACCAACTAGGGGAGGGTTTTGCGATTATTTAGTTATATTCGTTTGACGGAGACAGCCAATTTTTAAAAAATTAATTGACTTAGAATAAATTCATTGGGGTGTAAAAATAACCCAAACAAGACGGAAAGCCAGTTGTTTGTTTTTGATTTATTGGGTAGAGCTGGAAGTAGAAGATCGTATTAGAAAAGTAGTAAGGGCCCAGTCCCCCGGGCGTTTTGTGCTGGAAGTAGTTAGTCGAGTTATCTTTTAAAGTTCTCCAATGTTTCCCACAGCATATGAACGCTCAGAACTAACGTAAATTCTCTTATTGTTAGAGACAAGTGATTTTTTGTTAACAGCAGTTGTGTTTACTTGTGAAGAGTAGAGCGAAGATTAACATTTGTGTGATAAAAACTTTGTTTTCAAAGGGAGCTTGCTTGTAGTTATCGTGATTTATTTTTTTTGACAATTCTTTAATTATGCCTTTAGCCTTCTTCATTACGAGTCTGGCTAGCAACGCTATACATCTTTGATCTCAAACCAACATATTCTTTTAAAAACCGTCCCATTAAGTTCATCCTTCATCTTTCAATCACTTTCTTGTTTACAGTTGAATGTAAAGGACTGCGTTTAGGATAGTCGCATGTGTCGTACCACCTCAGCCCCTTTAGCTACTTCTGTTTCTAAGTTTTTGGAAAAAATCTTTTGTAGGGAGTCTAGAATAAAACTATCGGGGTCTGTGTAAAGGACTCTGCTTCTGGGTACAGTGGTTTAAAGTAGTCGTACAGAAATTCTAACATCAATAACTTTGGCAAATCTAATACAGTAAAGCCGATAAACACCGGTTGTCCAACTTAAAATCCTTTTTCTTCATCTAATGCCAACCAGGCTGTCGTTTAAATCTTCTAAAATCTTGTAGTTAGGTTTAGAGGCAAACTTAATTGCTTGGTTTTCTTTTGTAAAATAATTTAACATCTTTACGATGTGTACGTTCTCCATGGTTTTACCAAAACAGCTGTTGTTCATCAGTTTAAAGAAGTCTTTTTCTGAAGCGTCAGTGGCTTGGGTTCTAAGATCAGTGTTCTTCTTGATGTATGGTCTCATTAAAAAGGGGTCTTGGTCAAAAGCAATGATTTCATGAACAGCTGTCAGCTTTAATCCGTTTTTCTTAGGTAAAACTGTAACAGTCTGTAATGACACACATATTTAGTCTTGTGTGAAGATTAGGCACAGTTTAGGCGGTTCGATGGGGGGTCATCTTTAATCTTTCTGCGGCTAGGGGGTAATCGTGTGGGTTTGTGTTAATTCTTTAGGATAATCTAAATCTATTCCAAGATTTGGGCCTATTGGTTATCGGCGTAAGCTGTGACAAAAGCCTACACAGTATTAACATTTGGGCCCTTTTAATTGTAAAGTCTCTCAGTGGAAGCGGTTGATATGGCCCATCCCTACAGATTGTTGGGTCTAGTAATTAGAGTTGGATGGTGTAGTGGGTCATAATTCGTCTAAATACTTGTGTTGGCTTTGCAGTAAGGATGTGGGCCTGCAATACCCTCCCTCAGCCGTCTTCAATCATCTGAGTGTGGGGTAGATTCAGAAATTAATCAATCGGTGTTTGTAGACTTTAAGAATGATACCAAGATAGCCCTGGGGCAGGATGTAATGTGATGAGTCTAAGTTGTAATGTTCATGCATGTAGATCTGTTTAAATTTTGAAGACGTCTGCTAATAAACACACGTCAGCCAATAAATATTGATCATGATTGTCACCCATTGTTTCACAGTGTAATTCTGTCCAGGGTTTCTGTGCGTATTAATGTCAGCATCGTTATGTCTTTGCCTCTAAGACTAAAAAGAAAGCGCCTTTAGGGGAAGTGAGTCTTGTCAAACCCGTTCCACGAGTTCATGTATTCATAAGGGTAAACTCCTTTACGCACTAAAGATGGGTCAAGTATTGTTTAGTGATTGGAAAATCTTGTGCGATCCCGCTAACTTAAACTAAACTGGCCATCAGATGTTGGGCAGAGTCATAAAAGGATAAACTGTCAAGAGTAAAAGTCATATACTTTTCTGAAGACTGTGCAATGCAGGTAACCCTCTTATATTCAGAAGTCACTGCTTGCATGATGAAATGGAATCGTTAGCCTCGTAGGTTATGAAAGAAGATAGGCAGTTTCATGTCTTAGGATCAACCTTAAGCTGAAGATTACAATTGTTGTGTCGGCCCCTCTAACTTCCCAGTAATGTGATCGTGGTCTCTTACTGCGTTGCTATAATTCTTTTTTGCAAAACCAAAAAGTGTGTAGATGAGCCATAACGTATAACGTTCTTGGTCTTCAGGAGTCATAACAATGCCTGAAAGATTTAGTTGGTTGGTTAATTGATTGCGAAGTTTTTTCATCTGATCTAAAAATCTGCTGGCTGCGTTGGGGCCTCTGTAAATCTCGGGTGTTGTGTGTTGACCATCTGACCTAACAACAATAAACGCATAAGAACAGATCTGATGGTGGGTTAATAAGGTTGTTTTTTTTTCTTGCTGTTGTGGGCCGTAGTACTGCGGCATATTGATTCAAAGTCGCATAAACCACGTACGGACTCATTTGCATTTTTTGTAAATTCTTAAAACTAACTTTAGACCCTGGTTTAGGTGTGAGGAGTTTGGTTTTTACAGTCTACAAAACTTTTACAATGAGTTCTATGACTGGCTGCTGCTTCTATAGTTTGGGGTTCTAACTAAACACCTTCTACAAAGTTCTTGTTTAGATTTTATGCTTTGATGTATATTTAACAGTCTGCTTATTGTTCTGATTAATACATAATGACTCTTAGGCCGTTGCAAACAGGATCAAGTCTACATGTTTGTTAAACGGCTCGCCTAAAGTAGAAGTTGGGAGAAAACCTTAGAGGCAAATATATCAGCTTCTACAGACCATGTGTATACGTTTACAGTGATTGGTTTGTTTTGCTCTTCAAACTGAGATATGCTTTTATGCTTACTGGAAAATTTATGTTATCAAAGTTCAGTTCTTGCTTATATTGTTCTAATTAGAAACTCTGTTAGCATGATTTTTAACAGGATGTAAAGCGCTAAAACACACAAAAAAACACATGTTGTCAGAATATGTATGTTTAAAACTGCTCGTTTTAACTCTAGCTCTTTTGGGAGGGGAAGGTTTAAAAATTGCCACATGGATAGAACTTTGTTTGTCTTAATTTGATTTCAAGGACCGTTCCTTCAGACCAGCCAGAGCCCTTAACTTTGCCTCCTCACTTGCATGGTTTAAACTGTGTAAGCATGTAGTCAGCCCAGTTAGAGTTAAAGTCATGATAGCTGATTACTTCTTTCTGCCTTGTTGAAACCCCGACTTCCATATTACTTCATCAGGCGTTATATAATCAATCAGAACGGCAACAACACTTTTACTGGCGGTTCGCGTTTGAAGAGACTCTGGGATTTTAGAAATAGCATGTGCCACACTTTCATGAACGTTTGTAGGTTAAAATATTCATGTCTACTTCACTAAAACATTTTGCTTAATTGTTTGTCACTATAAATATTTCTTCCGTCGTATATAGTTTTTTCCCTCCTCAAATTTACTTGTGGCCGTCATTTTTAAAGCCAAAATATTTACGTAGATTTAAAAATAAATATATATTAAAAGTAAGTAAACAAGCGTTTATTCTTCACCAAGCGTTGCAAACACTTCAAGACACGTTAGCCGTACATAACGTCCGCCAATATTTTTGCTTTTTCTGAATCACTACAGTCAATGTTCATCACTTTGGTTTCTCTTTAAATAGTTCACTATGATCTTTTATTATATTGTTTACATCATTCTCAAACTCAGATTCACTAAAATCAATGGTTAATACTTTCATTGTCTCATTAAATTGTTCATTACAATTCTTAAATCAGATTCTCTAAGTTCGACACCATTTTTAAATTAAATAAATAAAAATTTAAATTTTAAATTCAGCTGTTATTCAAGTTCACCCTTTTTTAATTGTAAAACTGTTCAGGTTTAAAGGTAACAGTTACTCCTTCAGACTCAGACCATGCAAGTCAGCTTTTTCAGGCAAAATTATCAAGTAAAAGGCAAAAAGCTTTATAATTGGTTAGGACAAGACTCTGAGATTTTATATGGCTTCCCTTTTCGCTTCTCGTATAGTTAATCTTTCAAAAAGTTTGTTATAAATTCATCAAACACGGTCTTTATTTCTTATCAACTCCTGCACTAATCGCCCACCCAAAATCATCAAATTTTCGGTAAGCGTTATAACTACGTGGGGGTTCATTTTTTAAACCCAGATTAAAAATCTAAATAAAAAATTATAGTAAGCCGCTCTCTTCATGAGCATTTGTGTTGGGTTTGTCGTAAAAAATTGATCTTCATTAAAGCAATGTTACCCCTTGCGGGCCAGTAGAACAGGTTAGATTAGCATCTTTTAGAAGCTATATAATCAACTAAATGGCAAATAATTTTATATTGGTTGGGGCCAAGAATCTGGGTATTTACTTATAGCCTGCTTAACGCTTTCTCGCATGTCTATGCGATTAAAAGATCAGTATTAATTCTTCAACTGTTCTTTTACTGATCTTTATCGCCTCCCCCTCCCAATCCACTCATAAGTATATTAATAAGCTCTGTAGCTAGTTCGGTTTTTTCATTTTTAACCCAAATAAAATCATAAATTAAAAAATTAAATTTGTTCTCTCTCCCCCATTCACTCCCCAATTCTCTCTCCCCCTATTCGCTCCCACATCTCTGTTTTGGGCTGGTCTGTTTTTTTCTTTGTCTGTTGTCTCCACCTCCCTCTTCTCACACCACACACGCCACGCACGTATGCGCACACACACACAAACAAACAACAAACAAACAAACACACACAATAGATGGGGGGTGCTTGTAGGGAATTTGAAGAGGGGCTTTTTGTGGTTCGCAAATTAACGACGTAAATTCGAGACAGCCTCCCAAAAGCACTTAGCAGAATCCTGAATCAATAAACAGGATCTGTTTCAGTTCTATTGGCGGCACCTGAAAGGCAGCCTTTGTAAGTGAAGCAGGGCGCGGGCGCAGCCCAAGGGAAAAAACTACACACACGATCAATAGCTTGGCGGTTTTGGGAAAACTGCTAGCCCCCCGTCATGGTTTGTGGCGTTCACTGAGGGCTTGGGGGTAGTTGTCGGAGGTAGAATGAGAGGTTTTTTCCAAAAGTCTCCCAAAACCAGGGCTTGCAGCATGGTTTGGATTTGTTTTAACTTGCTGAAAATAAAGCTGAAGGGGAGGCCAACAGTGTAAAACTGAGGATACCCAAAAAGCACTTTTTAAACAGCACGCAATTTGCGAGCATGATCATCAGAATATCCACATTTCCTTTAAGCCATTAAGCTTGTTAAAAAGTAGAAGCTTGATCCATGTCAGGTAGAATTAAAGTTGATGGCTGTTGTTGAGAAATTAATAGATTTTGATGAGCACCTTGCAATCCAGAAGTTCACTCTCTAATTCTAAAGAAATGCTGTCTTGAGACAAATATTTCTGATAAAATCACTTCCCTCACACGTCTAAACAACGCAGTCACTCAAACACGTCGTACACCACGGCTCCCAACTGTAAAATGGCAGTAGCTCTGCTGGCTGGTAGCAACACAAAACTTCCCCGGCCAAAATGACGTCATACTCCCTGCACGCGCGATGGGCGGCTCCTGTGCAGTGGAGCATGCAAGAAGAACAATGGCGGCGTTCAATATTAATTGCAGCCAGTCTGGGAGGCCCGGCAGGTTGTGAACAAACAGGACTGGGTAAACCATATAATTTTTTAGTTGATTTCTGTTCTCAGAGAGAATGTAAATATGTTTGTTCCGATCGCCCCTTGTTATTCTGCACGGAAACCCCCGTTTTCAATGTACTGATTTCGTCAATATTAGAGGTTTTGGGCATGTTAATTTTTTGTAAAACATGTGTTAAATTTGGCCAAAACTGACATGTAATGGACGTGATTTGTTGTGAAAAAGGGGGGTTTTCAGGCAGAATCCATGGGTGGTCGTGAACCGCATATTTACATTCTCTTATGTCGGTATGGGGTATCTGTGTCTAACCGCCTCTTGTGTCACCCTTGCTGTTAGCAATGTGTGAGTTGAGAAAGTTGTTCTCTGCATGTGTATGTCTTTGTTGGTGTGTGTTTCTGTATCTAGCTGTCTTTTGTGTCACCCCGGCCCCCTTATTGTCAAAGGTGAAGAGAGAAGTTGTAATTTTCTCTGTGTTCCTGTGGGTTGTGATATATGTGCGTAGCTGTCGTTCGGGCATCATTCTGTTGGCAAGTCAGTCCGTGTAGGTGTGTGTCTCCGTGTGTGTGTCTCTTATGCACCACTTTTGTTGTCAATTTGTATTGGAGACGGTACCCCTTTCTGTTGCATCTGCATCAGTTTCCCTTGTGGGGGGG
>JAFLJL010003371.1:0-20080 GCA_018398815.1 Conus ventricosus | reverse complement strand
CTGTGGGCCCGGGACACTCATGATCCTTGCTCGTGGCGATCTCTGGCGCAAAAGCAGCGACTCTTTTATAATGCTGTGGGCAGTATCCACATCGTGTCACTACCCAGTTCGCGTGCTACCGAAAGCACAACAATGGGCCATGTCGGGAATACGGATCCGGGAAACCGCGGCAAACCCTAGGGAAGGTTGTCTGCGCTCAAAAGCCTTGACAGCAACGCTGTGCTCGTGAAGCCTGAGAACGTTGCAGCCGCCAGGACCTACCCCTGTGCTGTAGCGTACCGATATGACTTCTTCTGATCATCTTTGGTGAGTGGCTGCGACCCTTCTCGTCTTCGTCGGGCGTCCCCGGGCTTGCCAGCTTTTGGAGGCATGTGCAGGCTCACAAGCTGCCTTCCTGGCGGACGGGAACCGCAACGATTACCCAAGCATGCGCCCGCACCAAATCTGTCTCCAAAAAGAACTGGGGCTGTCTGTGGGAACAAGACTCGTGCGTCAGCGCCCGCTTGGCATTGTCCTCGCATCGCAGCTTGCGCACGGCTCTGCATTACGATTTGGAGCCAGTCACCTGCGCTGACCCGGGCCCGCATTTCATTCAAACTAAGTAGTACAGTGCTCAAGTGTCCTGGCATGCGCCTTTCTGCACGATTGTGAACTGTGCTGCGAGGTGGCTGCATGGACGTGTCGCCCAGGATCCGCCCGGACACTGATGAGTGTCACGTGCGCGTACGCGATGTGCCGGCCCGAATTGAGCACGGGATCATGTGTACTGCAGGCTCCCAGGTCGACGCGATTTGAGCGAGGCAGCATGCCGTTTCGATTGCGGCTTGACCGGCGTTTCGCGCGAGCACGGCGTGCACCCCAGCGATGTACGATTGGTAGAGAGTGCGCCAAACACGATAGACATTCTATGTGGTTGTGCATATTTCTGAGCTGTGCGCGGTGGGGCAACCATGCGCAGGAGTTCTGCTCCGCTGGCGGATCTCCTGGACTGCCATCGGCCCAAGAGTCCGCATGGAGTCCGCTGCAGGGGTCAGGCCCCCGCACTCGATGGCGCAAGGATGCAGAGGGTCGATGCCAACATCGAATCGGCGCAGCTCTCCGCCGCCCAGATCGATTGTGTATGCCGCGGAGAGGCACAGACGGCTGCGGCAAGTTGTACTGACTCCCGATGTGCAGCTAGGCACGACGGGCATGCTCAAGTTCGGCTGCCGCACCACGCCGAAGATCGCATGCGCGTGGGGCGTGCCAGATGGCTGCAGAAGCGCGGAAGGCGGGAGCAGGTAAGAAGGGCAACCGAGCAGCATACGCGTTCACTCGAGCATGCAACAGGAAAGGGTAGCGAGCCTGGGTAGCACTGTACGGAAAAATACCGTGTGACATGACCGACCATGATATCGGATCAGTGGCTCTTGTGACGAGCCGTTGTCCCACTGGTCGTGATACAGATTAGCGCAGTCTGTCTGCCATCGCAGGTGTTTCAGTTCCTGATGTGCTGAGACTCAGTAAATCTCCTACGCCCGCTCCACACCCTGCAGCAGTCGGCCCGAATGGAAAGCCCAACAGGCCGGACCGCCTGCTGCCACCGACACAGCAATCAAGCCCACAAGCCACCCCAGCGCCTCGCAGGCGGCCCTTTAGCGCTCATGCAACGTTCTTTTAGAGGCTACAGCTGCTCCTGTGGGAGCGGAAAACCCCCCAGGGCGTTGATCCCGCAGCGCGGCTGACAAAGCCGTCTGCCGCGCAGACGATGCAAGCCCTACATGACGCTGAGGCGCAGAGGACCTTGCTGGGTTTGCAGCAAATTCAAAATACTCCCCGGACGCAATGGGGCGCCGCAGTAGGGGCCGCCCGCACCTTGATTCCACGCATGGGGTAGATTACAGGAAGAGCAGCTGCTATCCTCTCTGGCGCACGAGCCACACGCGCGTGGTGAAGACCTGCACGCGGTGCACGAAGTAGAGGCGGAGCAAGCGCGCGCCGAGGTTGAAGTCATTGTGCAGTATAGCCCCGATGCTAGGGGGGGGCGACTCAGATTTAAGCCCCGCACATTGCGGCTGCATGGGCCGAGAGTCCCGTGTCGGAGGGCCTGGATCGTGGCATTGAGTCGCACGCGGACGCGGACCGGGTCACACGGCCGCCGAGCGCCCCTGCAGGAGCAGATTCAGCGCACACGCTAGCGTGCCTGTAAGGTCCGTTTCAGGTATCATTGAAGCGAAATCGGTGGCGACCGGCACCCCTACGGATGCTGTGCGATCTGGGCGTCAAGAAACTCTCTGATACGCGGTGGACGCGACTCCACGAGCGCGCGAACAGAAAATAAGTGCGCCGGCAAGGACTAGCAAGGCACCAAGCAACCCAGGCAGCCTGCTTCACCAGTCGAGGCCACGCCCAAGCCGTACAGCGTATTTTCCAGGGGAAAGGGGGGCGGAGGCGGCCGAGCAGGTGTCCACCTGGTGCCGCTCTGTTTTGGGACCCCCCGGGTTCGAATCTATGCCCCGAGCTCGCAGCGAAGTTCAGGCTGCGACCGCGGATTCGCACGCATACGGCGACCAAACAGGTGATGCGCAGGTGCGGTGCAGGCATGGCGCGCCGCACGGGGCCGCACAGGCTGTAGAGCAGGCCAGCCCCCCGTTGCCTATGCTCGAGCTGCCGCATGCGTGGGCGCCGCAGCACCAGAGCAAGGCCCCTTGCCAAGGGCAAGCGGTCAAGGAAGGGTACTATCAAAAGACGGCTGCACCAAAACAGGACAGGCGCGGCGGACACAGCGGAGGCCGCATTGCCTGCCGCCAACGCAACGCTCGCAGCAGACGACCTCCTGGCTTCACCAAGCACGGCCCGCGCGCGGCCGCACGCTCCACGCTTCTCGCGCAAGGCGGGGCTATCAAAGCTGCCGAAGGCAAGGCCATCGATGCGAAGGCCCTTTTCCCGGGGCGCGTGATGTTTCTGAGATCTCCATGCAGCGGGACGCTCCGGACCAGCGTCCTAATGCAAACTCCCGCGCTCCCAGCACTGAAGGGGCGGCGCGAGCGCACCCCCAAACACGTTTGGGCCGCGGAAGAAATCTACGCCTCGGCGGTTCGCGGACCAGGGATGCCGTGGAGGTGCCATGGGAAAGGTCCCCTTCCACAAGCCGAGTGTTACCCAGGGTCCGATTCCACATCGTCGACTGCAGCGCAGCATCCAGAAGGCCGCACAATGGCAGCAAGGGCAAGCACCATCACAGGGCCCCTCAGCTGTTCCAGTCGGGGCTGCCGATGGCACGAGAGCGCATGCAGGCGGCACGCGCGGGTCAGGGCCTTGCAGGCGGGGCGCTCGCAGATGTCGCAAGGCCTGCTCGTTTTAGATCCGGCGCATTTCTTCGACTCGTCGACAGAAGCAGCCCGCCACCGCCAAATAGAAGCAGTTCCCCCCCGCCGCGACAGAAGCAGTTTTGGCCGCCAACAGAAGCAGTTCCGCCGCCGCCGCCGCCGCGGGCCGCAGCCCTCGACGCCTGTGAAAACCCGTTGCGGCGGCGCCTTCACAGCCTGCGGTGGTTCGCCGTGGAGGCCTGCGCAACAGACCCAGACAGATCCCCCCGGGCCAGGGGGGTTTCGAAATGTGCGAGGTCATCGGTCACGTCGATCATGAATAGCTGTTGTGGGCCCAAGGCCCCGGGCCAAGCTGCATCCCCGTCGGCCCTTTGGAGGGCTCCCGGGGCCGCATCGGGCACAGTGGAACGCCAAGGCCGTGCCTCGCCCGCAAGCCCCAAACGTGCCAAAAAGCCCCCGGCTCGGCGCCCCAGAATGCGCTGCGGCGGCGCGGGTCTGCGGAGGTCAGGGGCCCTTTTTGTTTTTTCCCAAAGGGGCCCGGGGGAAGAAGGGTCCTCGCGACCCCCCCCCCTCCCCGCTACGCCGCCTGGTCAGCAGTGTCCCAGAGTTTTCTGGCGGGGAGGTGTGGTTGAGCCCACTCCTCACCCCGGCCCCCCCCCGGTCCCCGCTAAACGAAGGGCACCCAGGAGGCACCCGCACAGCCTCAGGGAAACCCCGGGGCGTGAGCGCTGTTGGCAATGATGGAAGTGCCCAGCCCGGGGCCCCCAACGGGGGGCCAAAGCGGAGGCTACCCACCGCTCTGGAATCGCAGAGCCCCCCCCCGCTCGCTGATTACCACAAGTCGCGCGAGCGTTCCGCCCGATCATGCGAGAGCGGGGCGCCAGGGATCGGCCCCCCTACGACGATCGCTCAAAAACCCCCCCGGGGGGACCCACCCCGCCCAGCGTTCCGTGCGCCCCAAAATGGCAGGGCTTTAGATCAAGCGGGGAGCGAGGCAGGCGGTTTTCCTGGGGCCACAACGGAGCAGGGGGGTTACGGGACCGGGGGAAAGGCGGCGAAGGAGGGATGTGGGCCGCAGCAGGCCCCCAAGGGACGCGCCACCGGCGATGAGCGCCTTTGAGGTCATGAAGATGATGAGTGGATCGAGCTCTTCGCCCCAGCCGTTGTTCAAAACCTGTGCTCTGTGCACACTGCCATCTATGATCCCGAGGGTTGCCAAAAGCCGCTTTATGGCGGCAAATCAGTATGCCAGGACCAGCCCAAATTGGAGTGAGTGAGTTTGCGGCACCATCGATTCGGCGGGGAGCGGACACAAACCCCAGCCGCTGCTCCCGGGGAGGCCACAGCAGGGGACCCGGGCATCGTCCATGTCGTTTTTCGGACTTGCAGCGGGGTTGCAGAGCCCCAGGGGACATTAGGAGCAGTTGCGGGGCTCGGGGAGGTGGTTTCCCCCGAGTGAGGACCGGTGCCTCCCTTAGCATGTCGGGCTTTTAAACGGGCAGGGCCCTTTACTTTTGCAGCAAAAGCGCGCGCCGCGCGACGCGTTGCGGGGCGTTGATTGCCCACCCTGGGCCTCCTAAAAACTGGTGGGAGGGGGAATGACGAGCTGGACACTTGAGGGTGTTGCGGGGGGCCCGGTTTGGGTTTTGTATGACACAGGTGCGATTGCAGGGGTCCGTCGAGGCACGGGGCCGTCGCGTGGACGCGGGGGCGACGTCACCGTCGCGCGCTCAGAGAGTTGTTTGGAAGCTTCCCAGGCCCCCGGTTGTCACCCTCTCGGCCCGTCGACCCGCAAGACGACGCTGTCGATCGGTTAGTGACGCCAATGGCGGCGGGCGAGGCCCGGGGGCATCCGCAATGGGGGCGTTTGAAGTCTGCATGCCCCAATCTGGAAGAAATCTTCCCTTTACACTCCTGGCCATCCGTTCAGGTGGTCATAGGTACAATTTTGCTCCGACCAAAGACCACCCGGTTCCTTTTGCTCCCCAAGATGATTTTGGAGTCGAGTGTGCTTGGAAACCCGCAAGCAAGAGGCGTTGTTTTTTGCTGCCTTGCGTTGGCTCCTGACCCCCATGCAGGGCCTGCGCGGCGCGGCACGCTCAATACGACATGCCCACTCGCGGGCGGCGGGACGGGGTCATGCCCCAAACGAGGGGGGCAATTTTTGCCACACGAAAAGCCGGCTGGCCATGTTGTTGTTCCCCAAGTGGAGGCCCGGCGCCAAGCCCCAGCGCGTGGAAGCGGAGCTGCAGGGCCGGTTGGGTGGGAAAAGGGGGGCGGATCGGTAAGTGCGGCTTCCAGCAGTTTTGGCACAAGGCTGCCAGCACACTCTAGCGCATGTTTTTCTTCTGTGCGCCCCCCTGCCTGGAGGCACGTGTTCACAGGGTTTTAAATATGTTTAAAAGCGATGGTTTTAGTGGTGTGGACATCATAGGACCTTCTGCGTTTGGCCTAATGCAGAGCAATGCCCCCTTTGTGCCTAGGATTCAGCCGTTCCCACCCTGCTGCGCCCATGTGGAGTGTGTAAGGGGGCGGACGCAGCAAACCCCGGATGGGGGTCACCGAGGGGGAGCCCTTCTTTCCACAGAGGGCTTTAGGGGATGTGCGGGATGGAGGGGCGGGCAGAGGGGGCAGTGGTGGAGGGGCCCCCGACAAGGGGCGGGTCCTGTGGCCCCCGTGTGGTGCCACCGGGAAACATTGCACAGGCGCCCCATCGGGTTTGGCAAGGGCGGCCCGGGGCGCCCTATGGAGCTGCCGAATGGCACAACGTGGATCACAACGCCAGGTACAAAAAAAAGAACTGCGGTGTTTAAATGTGACTATGCACCTACCGATTTTGTTGCGCGCAGGCAAGTGGCCGGCCCATGTGGTCGCTGGACTTGGTATGCTAGCATTCCGGTTGGGCAGCTATCACGGCCTGATGCAGGCACGCCTGTGGTTATCTCAGGCCTGCGCGGCACGCCTCGAGCAGGTAAACCTCGTGCGCGTCGTGGCGACGGAAGCGCGTGCGCGCGCGTCAGCGAGGCTCGCACTGAGCGAAATCAGGATCGCCACTTCCAGCGCCTTGCAAAGCTTGCTGAGGATACTACGACACCGTCACCGACGCAGAGCCCCGGGAGGGGCAGACGCAGTGTGTTCTGCTTCTGCCATCTGTGTCATGCTCATCTGCGCATTCCCAGGGGTTGTAGGAAGAATCGGAGCGCCCGGTGCAGATTGCCATGTTTCTGCACCATGACGAGCACAATCAATGTGGTATCATCTGCAGAGTCAAGCGTCCCTCCGTGGGTTTGCAGCTGTATGCTGACGTGGACGGTTCACTGGAGGCGATCACGGAGGTTTTTCTGGCGCTCAAAACCGGGCCCCGTGGTGTTCAAAGGACCCGCTCTACGGTTGGCCCGCCAGCCCTGCAGACGTTTCTCTTTGCCCGTGCCACGCGCTCCACTATCGCGGCATTTGGTGTGAGCCTGCCAGGTCACGTGGCAAGCGCAAGCGGCGAGCCAGGGCGTTCCTGTAAATTGAGAGCAAGTGCGTTCCAATGTGTGATCAGGCTTGCTTACCCCCGCAAGCTGGAAGTTGGCGCTACTAGCATGCGCTTGACGCCTGCAATCTGGCGGTTCAACCCAAAAACATGTGTGTCTCGTTTGTTCCTCTAGTCGAACGCCAACCGTTTATGCATTTGAATTTGAAAGCTCAGTGCACAGGCCGTACAATGCGCGCACCCTTCTTGTAGCGCTTGCGTCTCCACAGTCGGCCCACGCCGTGTGTAGCATCATCTACAAGATGCTGGACGAGCTCTCGATGCCCCCTCCCGGGGGAACGGCACCCACCATTACAGAAGGTCACAGTGGGCAAGCTGAGGTGCTCGCATCATTTGCTGCAACGGTGAAAAAATCCGTGCACAAGGGCGGCAAGATGCCCGTCGCCGGGCTGCAAGGTTTTTGCTCGTCATTCTGTCCATGCTGAGTTTCACCTTGTTCTGGTCGGGGCGACATATCAGGCACTGACCGCTACCTTTTGCTGGGGGCTGCAGAACAGTGTTGCGCAAACTTAGCCAGCGTGTTCGATGCTTGATCATTGCTTGATCATTCTGTGTGTTTCTGTCCAATCGACGCGTTCTTCCACGATGTAGTCGATGTCGCACAGGTAAGGAAAAAGGCCCACGTGAGGGGGACACACACAAGGTGCGCTTTCATTCGCAATGGCGAAACCGTTGGGAGGGCCGATCATGCAGCTCAAGCAGGTAAAGGGCAGCACGTGGATCAGGTGGGAGGGGCAGCGAGTGCGGCGTGATGTTCAATGGCTTTGAGGACTTTGAGGTAGGCGACGAGTTGGAAGTCATTTAGCAGCAGACGAGGCGGCGCGCCACAGCTGCCACTGAACACGGGTGGCGTCAAGATCAGCCGAGTGAGCGTTGCGTGGAGCGGCCAAGGTAACGTGGTTGCAGTCCCGGAAACATCGTTTCGGAGGCAGGGAGGGCGTTGTTGCAGAGGTGACCTCTGGTCCTCTACCAACCGTCGAGAGGGAGTTGGGAGGTTCAAAGTGGGAGTGACGATCCTACGCTGGAGTGCCTCTTACATACCACGAATGCGTGCGTGTGCCGTACCTGCGGTGTGTCACAGGCCCCGTAGCCACTATATTGAATATTCTTGCGGGCACGTACGCAGCGCCAGCATGGGGACTGAACAACACAGCAACGACCCATCGATACCAAGAAACTCCTTACACTCGCCACGTGTCCCTTCTGGGGGCCATCGATTTGCCAACGAAATCGGTCCCGACAAGCCGAAGGCTTGCTAACGATGAGTGGCTGCACGGCCCCTGCCCCCTCTAAAGACATACAGTGTCAAATACTTCGTGCCAAGGTGACTTTCAACAACGATTGGCCTGTTGTGAGCTTTGCAGCCATGTTCAATTGCATTGACACGGCTCAGACACGTTGCATCCGCCTGGCAATTTCGCGGTGACAACTTGGCTTATAACAAACACCGACTTCTGTGGTGATCCATAGGCATGGCGCGCTTGTCTAAATGTGGACGTGTGGGACCGCATCGGGTTTTGCAAGCGCTAAATCATGCCTGGGGAAACCGAAGCTCCATTCCTTCTGCACAACGAGCTTCACACAATGCAGAAACGACGTCCGTACTGGACGATGCCCGACTTACCGCACGGCACGCATGCAAGTTCCGTTGCACTAGCGTGCTTAGTCACAGGATGGCCATGCTCGCCAGCAAGCGTTCTGCAGAAAGCAAGCCTTGCCACGCATGCAAAATGTGTAAGCGTTTGAGGCACGATGACACGGGCCGGAGCGCACCCATGTCCCACTTGAGGCCCTTTGAAAATCACGATAGCTGGCTCTCCAAAGGATGGACACGCATTGTATCCCTTTAGCCTCTGAGTTCCCCGCTGATTTCTGACCTGCCACGTTGCAGCAGGCGCACGATGTTGCCGTCACCCACGAGCACGAGGGGTAAGTGGGATACATGTAAAGGGCGTTTTAAAAATTCTGAGTGTTTGGTCCAATCTCCCGCCAATTTTCACCCTGCGATGCCACAGGACGTGCGGCTGACTCTGCGGTTTTCTCGGCACAATTGAAAACAGGCAATCGTGCGTGAGCGCAGGCCGGGATGCATTGAGGGACACTCTGTGCATGACTGCAACACACGGCAACAGCCCGGCCCCTCGTGCCCGCCGAAGGCTCGATAAAACCAGAGAAGCCCAGCAGGACGTACCCAGGAACAACAATTGTGGCGCGTATCGGGCTAGCATCACCAACACAGCGCATCTCTGCCCTTGACATGCTGAATACATTTGTCCAGATCCGTGCTGTCTTGATCATCTGATAGATCCGTGATAGGCACGCCGTCATGCACGTACGCCTGCCGCACACCCAAGGCGTATCGAATCCAAATCTCCCAGAATGGCATCAGGTGAGAGCTTGACTTCGGCAGCGTATCGAAAACGCGATTGGCACCCGCCATCCGCACACACCCTTGCAGTGCGCTGCATGCACTGCCACCAGCGCTGGCCACTGCAGCGCCATGGGTCGCCGTACATCAAGCTCGCAGTGTGTGCTCCAAAAATATCGAACATGCGTCAGAAAATGTTCTCCTCGGATTTGCCACGCTCGCTGCCACGTCAAGCACACTAGCGCAACGAAAGCGAACAAAAAGCGAGACACACACTGTCTTCCAAAGGCTGGCAGTCACTGGTGGCAAGATGTGGTTCAGCACAATGAGCCATACCCTCTCTTCAAAACACGGCTTCGACAGGAAGGCATTGCTGACGTGACGGGCCTCGTGCAGCCCATGTAAATCTGGACGAGCGGTCTGTGCCCTCCCGTCGCTCCATCACTGTTGTGACCTGCAAGACCCTATTACCCGACAGGTCCCCGCAGGGCTCTTGGAAACGGCCTCCTGTGCCTCGCCGGCCGTGGTGGTGCAATCGCGCCTGTCGAATCCGGTTGAAGGGACGAGGCCTTCGGTCGATTGGGGCAACACAAGGCATGGTTGCCCTTGCTCGTGCTGGATGCCGACATGGCGGCGCCCTCGGAGATGCTTCAAAGCCCGTAAAGTCCTCACAAAACCCGCCGTGCGGCCCATGTGATGATCGTAAGTGACCCACGGCGTGGGGTGGTGCCGGTGGGCCCTGCCGCTGGAAGTGGCTTCTTGCGGCTGGAGGGTGCAGCGCCCAAAGATGGCGGGCACACGGACTAGCGCCCTCAGTTTGACCACCACGAGAACTTTAAAGCGGCATGGACTGCGACACACTTGCGTTTGTTTTTAAAGATAGGTGTAGGCTTTTAAGAGGTGCCAGTCGTCACTTGGTCCCGAGATGAAAAGGGTCATGCACATGCAGGCAGAAGGACTGTGCGAGCTTCTGGCAGCACTACGCTGCCTGAGCCGGGCCTTTTGCTGCAGCTACGGGAGCAGGCATGATGACCGGGATCAGTTGGCTGATGGGCGCTAGCTGTATTCAACAGCCACGTGATCGGGTACGGAATGCAGAGGTGAGACAGCACTGGCGTCTTTTGCGCTTTGGCGCCCATGGACAAACACCCACCACATACTCTTCTACTGATCTAGACTCTTTGGGATGATATATATATGGGGCTGGCTTCTTCTAGTGTAAAGTGGACCCGTCGCCTGCAGCGCTGCGCGCAACCCTCAGCTACTGGAGCCGACAAACGCTTTACACACGGCCAGAGAATACACCAATACCGGTAGGTCATGTTCTTTACACGGGGTTAGTGAACAGGACGAGTTTCCTGCCCGTGAGGGGAGCGATGGCAATAGACAACAGGCGCGCGCCCACACGAAAGTGCGCGTGCGTACGCGCAGCAGCCCCGAATTTTGACCCAGTGCAATGCGCTCCGTGCGAACAAGATACCGTTGCTTGTGCACACCCTGCATGGCGCTTGCTTTTGCGAGAATTCCAAGTACGCGCCGCTGGAAGTGCTTCGCACCCGTGCATGCGCCACAGGGCGCAAACACCTACAACATACTGAGGCAACACAACATAACAAAAGCTTACGCGTGGCGCGCCTGCGCTTGCCCTTTGGCAGGGTGGCAGGCAACCTCTACTCACGATGAGCCCCTTCAAAGCCGCCTGTGCAAGCCTCTTTGACGTTTGTCCCATGGTCCTGCCGATCAATAGCGCCAACAGCCATTCTCAAGATTGGAAAGCCAAGCGACGCGAATGGGGCCCACAGCAGAGGAAATACGTCTTTGGGGGTTGGGTGAAGGGATTGCACGGGCGATTGCTTGAGCACAAGGGGGGCCCAACCTGGACGTGCGCGCGCTATTCAGCGCCACATTAGCAGCCAACCAGATGGGTGGTTTGGGGGGGTTGGTGTTTGCGCCTGCGAGCAGACGGACATCGGAAGGTGCGCATGCAGGGGAACGAGCGTCCCCTGGCATGGTGATGCATTCAGCGGCAGCACAACTCACAACCGGTGAGCTGCTCTTACACAGGCAACATGTAAGTAGCCTTTATCAAGAACAGTTTTGCTTTCCTTTCCAGCGACCCTGGCCAGGGTTGCCAACGTTGATGCAGGTGACAGGGTGTTGGCCCGATGGCACGGGTTGAATCTCCGTGCACTGCGCCACATCTGTCGATGCCGCACCCGGCCATAGCTTTGCTAGAGTTCAGCGATATGGACAGCGGGCACGTGGCATACGAAGACGACCTCCTTCAGGTCTTTGCCCCTGACGAATCCGGCCTTTGACTGGCAGCCGCCACAGCAGCGTGCACCCTCAGACGATGGCGGTTTTTAGGGGCCGTCGCAGGACTTGTCCAGTGCCTCAGGCTTGGTGATGCTGAGAAGGATGTATCCTCTGATGAGGACAGACAGGCGGCTGGATTCTGAGTCCGTGAGCAGCGCCCCTGGCTCTGGGCGGAGAGTCCGGCTGCGCGTGAACCTGCTTCACCGGTCTCGAAAGCGCTTGCTACGGATTCCGATGAGTCGGACCAGGGGGATGGCCAGGTGGGCACTCAAAAACTCGGCATCAACGGAAGTTTTTGTCTGCACCCGCCCCCTTCTGGATATGTATACCACGGTTGCTGGTGCACTGGAAGAGGGCACGCCTTTGATGGTCCATGCATGACAGCATGCCTTGCGGTACAGGCCCACTTGTTTGCCAGATGGACCATCTCCTTGCAAGCAACACCAGCCGCAGCGAACTCTTTTCAGCAATGCGCACTGCTCGACGCAGCACTGTGCCTGCGGTCGCACAGAATCCAAGCAAACGGCCACGCGTGGGGCGCTGGGATCATCACAGCCCGCCACGCCACAGGAATATGCTCGACTGCCACTGGTATCTTGCACACGTGCCAGGACAGAAGCTCACTTACATGGCGTCTGGCGTGCGTATAGGCGTGGATACAGGTGATGATGAGGCAGGCGGGCAGCCGCAAGAGTGACCTCCTCTGGCCCTGCGCGATCGCCAGTACGCCTCGGAACAGACTGCGCTGTGCCTGTGGTCACTGTGCGGTCCGCGCCTGGAAGCATCGGCAAGAACGCAAGGGGAGCATCGGCGTTCCTGCTGCACGTGAAGGCTCTGCGGCGCTGGGTGTTGCTTTGCTGCGCAAGCGAGGTGACGAAGAGCCAACGCCCGCCATTGCATGCCGTGTTTCAGACTTGAACCGCTTCACGGGTTCCGCGTTGCCATGCAGAGACTGCAACATAGGCTTTTACCCGGGCTCAGTCGGGCACTGGAGTTGGCGGGGATCTGTTGCGATGCGAGTGTTTGCTGACTGAGAGTGTTGCTCATGGCCCCCCCATCCATCTTGGCTCGAGCAAGTGCATGTCATTGTCCGGGTCGGTACTTGCGCAGAAGGGTCATGTGTGCGTGCGGTGCTGGTGCAGGGTGAGCAGGTGCGCGGGCTTTCGAAGCCCGTCCCTACAGCGTCGGGGTTCCACGCAATGCAGCAGGGCCGTAATGTCCCTCCCAATCGCAGAGGCGCGTCGCAACTTGCGGGGCACACGCAATGGCCGTGCACCCTCGAGATGCAAGCCACGGATCAGGGGCTGAAAGGCATGCAGGGGGCCGTCAGCCTCTGCGGAAGCGTGGGACCAGCTCCATTTGGAACAAACCCTGCCAGTATGTGCGTGCATCCTTTTGGGGTTTCCATTCACTGCGACGGGAGTAGTGTCTTAAGGCGCTTTGCAGCCTCCCGACACCCCACAGTGATGGTGAGGTCGTCACAACGCCCCCTCAGGGGGGTCTGATGTGTCTGGATTCCCGCTTTCGGCTGTATGGAATCATGTTTTAGGTGTATCTGAATGGCTGGAACCATTCAAACTTCATGTATTGCGCCTTACCAGGTTTGTGTCTTCTCCATCGAGGATTGCATGCAACGAAATGGTCCTCCACGTTTCTCAAAGTCATGCATGCATGACGCGGTTCGTTCGGGCCCACGTTTTCTGGTGGTTCATATACTGCGCGGCAGGCGCAGGCTTGCACGTCTAATCTGCGGCCCCCACATATTTGCGATACCGCACGCTTTGCAGCGCCTGCTCCTCGATCTATGCTAGCAGCCGCTGGCGCGCAGAGCGGCTGGACGTTACCCCCGCACGTAGCGGCGAATTCTGGCAGAGCTTTAGAGTGGCCGCAGAGGATCTGCCAAGTTTCATCAGGTGGATTGCAGTGTCCCCTCGTTGCGCCTCTGCAAAGGCGAAGGTCGCGGATTGCGGCGTCGCGTTGGCTGCCCCTCAGTCGGAGCGACCTGAGGTGCATCGGTGGCTCAGCTGACAGTTGACGAGAGTCGTCACGCAGGGGTGGCTTGCGGTGTTGCAGAGGCGGCCGAGGAGGCTGCACAGGTAGCCAGAGGGGAGCTCATCAAGGCTCAAGCAGCCCTTCAGGCTGCACGGGCAGCCCATGCAGCGCTGCAGGAGGCAGGCGTGTGGTCGCAGGCGCGCGATTCAGATCGCTGTCGAAGAGCGTTGGCCGCTGTCCGAGGTGCGCACCGTTTTTGTATCCCCTGCTCGCCGTCACCCCGCTGAAGCAAGGATGTAGCGTTCTGCCCCTCAGCAAGGCATGTTCTGGCTGTTAGGCCTTATGCCTGGCCGCAGACCAAATTGAAGGCTTTGCAGGATCGAGGCAGCAGCATCAAGCTGCTCTGGCGGCGGCACGGGCTGCTGCCGCAGAAGCTGACGTCCTTCTTGATGCTGCTGAGAAACGCAGTTCAACCAGAGGCAATTGCAGCAGGCGCCTCAGCGCCGCACAGTCAGGCTGTTCTTGTAAACGGACGATTCGCCCAATGCAGCGATGTTGCAGCTGCAGCAGGGGCCAGGGGTTCGGCTTCATTTTGCAAGGGCTGCGCGCCCTCCACAGGGGCGCAATGCACATGCATCGGACTCCCATGCTGCGGCAGTGCGAGCCGTGCAGCTGCGCCATTGGCAACTGTGCTCCTGGCAGACGACAGGGTGCTGTTCAGAAGCCTGGTTTGGGGAGTGGCATTATGCACCGCACCCTTCAGCAGCGTGCCAGGCGAGGGAGCGCCCCCGAGAAAGAGCTGGTAGCAATTTACGGGCCCCGAAGGATTGGAAAGTCTACAAACGGACCCTGCAGCACTCAAGTTGTCTCGCTCGTGCAGCAAAAGCGCCTTTGCGGCATGCCTGCCGGATCTCCGCGATGCAATTGCCGCGTTTGCAGGGTTGATTACATCGTGCCATCTGCCAGCTGCACAGCCACACAAGGGCGCTCCAAGCATCCCAGAGGAACATGACTTGCTGATTCAGATGATGCCGAGCACGAGCGCGCGCGCAAGGTTGGGTGATGGGCCCGCGGCGCCCGGTGGGGCCCCAGAATTGCTTCTGCTGGTAGCCAAAGCGGCCATGTTGAATGCGATAGGGCCGCCCGCCGGCACGGTTTCTTTGGCATGGCGCGGCACACGCGTCATTTGCTCGGCACCGGCTCGTCGGAGCCCTCCAAGTATCGCGCCGCCAAGTGGCATCCTGTTGCAGGGTGGCTCCTGCCGCTGCAAGCCAACTTTACACACTCATTCCAGGACGCCACGCGGCGCCAGTGCGAGAGCTTGTGCTGCGCAACTGGTGTCTTGAGCTTCTACTTTGGTCACATTGTTTCCCAGTTGGGACGTTGGCGTTCAGGTGGGTGAGCCTCCATGCGCGGTGCTCTTGGACTGTGGCGGGGGTACTCTTGCAGCAATGCGCAGGCAGCTCGGTGCTGCCCCTGCGCAGGCAGTCATCAACGCCCTTGTCGTCATTTTTGTCTCTCACCACCACGCCGACCCCTGCCTGGGCCTGCCGGCGCTGCTCCCGCACGGCACGCTCACCTGAAACCGTGGTGGCCGTGCTGCCTCGACCCGTGCTAGCGTGGCTACAGGAGGCGCACGCGCCCTGCTCGCGCGTGTCAGTGTGTGCTATGCTCAGACTTTGTTTTCTGGTGGTGCTTTTCCAGGACGCCCCGGACCGAGTGCCTAGTGCGCCCGCGGCCGTTCTGCCCACGCACATGCTACGTGCGGCGGGTTTCGTGGCGTGGGCGTGTCCGCGCGTGCGGCACTGCCACGAGGCGTTCGGCATCGTGCTCGAGCATCACAGGATGGAAAGTCGTGTTTTCCGGAGACAGATGCCTAGCGCAACTCGTCGAGTTCGGGGCCGGGTGGAGATCCTCATTCACAGGCACGTTTGGAGACGAGAGCGGACGATGCAGCGCGGAGCGGCACGCCAATCAGCAACGCCCTCGAGCGGCAGAGGCATGCGCGCGTGAGGGTGGTGCCACGCATTCAGCAGCGCTACAGCCGCTTCGCGCCCGACGGTGGCGCCACGGACGGGGCAGAGCGCGGATGCGCGGCGGCGCTCCCTTTGTAGTGTTCCGGCGTTTGAAGGGATGGTTGTGCCGTCGAGAGCTGCATGGGCTGCCCTTGCTAGCGCATGTGTGATGGGTTGGCTCACGGAGAGTTTGAGGATGGTACCAACGCGAACAGCCTCTTGCAGCCTGCTTGAATGCGGTCTCATGAGTACACATACATATGCAGACGATATGTCGCCTGGGCCGGTCCAGTTGCACATCTCGTGGATTGCACACCTCGCCGTTGCACACCTCGCACTGCAGCGCAACATCACATCTTATCGATCTGCGGTTGCAGGGCGCCACTCAACAGTAGTTGGATGCTTCGAACACCGAGTACACAGCTGGGCTGTCTCGACAATAGTGCAGGCCCTGCAGATGCAACACCAACCCACACTAACAACTGCCCAGGCTGCCTGCACGCCCAGTACAACACAGGGGCAGCCCCGCAACGCCTCGCATAGCGTGCACGCGCCCCCCACACCTTCCCCCATCCATACGCCCTGTCAAACGCTTCAAAGTGCTGCTAGTCGCTGCCTACTTGTCCCAGCGCTGCCAGGGCAACGTCGCATCCTCCGCTGCGCGCTGTGCTGGCTCCAGGATCGGTACAGCAGCCGCACCCAATGGACCCAATGCTTCCCGATTCGTATGCTCGGCTGGACTAACGTCGCCGGCAGAATGCGCTGAGGCGCACGGACATGTTCAGCAATCGCTGCGCCTGCTGCTTCCGCATCGCCGACGTGGCCATCTGGAGCTTGCACAGTACTCGGTGCTTCGTTAGGGTGGCTGCATGCAGGTACCCAGCTACAGCGCTTGGAGCTGCGTCCGATGACAGCGGCTCCTGCGCAATTGCTGGGTGGGAGAGTGCCACAGGAGGCACGACTGTGATCGGCCCTTCGTGAACGGCCAGCGAAAGAGCTCTCGGCTGCGCTTATAGCAGGGAGCGTTCGTATGGGACGGCCATCACTTTGTGGAGGCCCCCCACCTCGTGTGCCACCGCCTCTGTCGCCGCCAATGTTTCTGGCGTTGGCACTGCAGGCTTTACGGCCCCCGTCCGCATGGGCTGAAGGGGCCGCCGTGCGTTGGTGATGTGCCTCTGGGGCTCCGTCCTGTCATGCCCGCCCTGGCGATTCGACACTAGCGCCGACACTAAAAAGCGGGCCGCACGCCAGCTGTGTGGACCCGAGGTCCTTTGCCACTGCGCTGGTGTGGTGGACTGCCGCGATCCGACCCCCCCGATCTCGCAGACGCAAGCGGGCGGCTGTGGCGGTGCGGCGCGGCTCGGCCGCCATGGCGCTGTAGTAACGAATGTGCTACACCCTTGAGGGGGGCCCGCCGCCGTCACCCCGAGCGGGCCGCAAGTATACCTGCGGTAGGAGGCGAGCGCCCGCCTGGATCTGCATCCACCTTGCCGGGCCCCTTGGCGCCTGTCGCCACATCCGAACTCAGTTCGCGCGCCGGACGGCACGCTGGCCGGGCGCAGGATACTCCGAGGTTGCTGACGGAGGGGTTTGGGTGCTTGGGGAGGCATCCACTGCCGCTGCAGCCCCCCCGGGCCAGGCGCGGGGAGCGGCGGCGCAGCAAAATAGTCGCCGAACGCACCGCCTGACGTGCGGGGTTTGCGTGGGCATCGCCGCCTGTGCACACACATGGCGCACTTCAGTTCTGCAGCATATAGCCACCGGCACGGCGGACGGGGCATACATTCGACAAGTGCTTGCAAGTGAACTGAGCGAGCGCTCGGGGCACCTGTGCTGCGCCCGACTCCGTGAAGGTTTGGGGACGCGAGCGGGAGTACTGCAAACGCTATCCGACAATGAGCCTCGCAGCAGCCCCGGCGCTGCAAGGGGGCCCCGAGGTCCGTGGCCGCTGCGGCACCCGCGCCTATCTCCCCGAGGCCAGTAAATTTAGCGCCGCAATGTCCAGAGGTTTTCGCCAGCGGCAGGCGCTCTAGTGAGGCCGTCGGCAGGTCTCCGGACGTGTGAGCTTCGCAAACCGTGGCGGAGACGTGTGTGAGCTCCCTTGGGGATGCCCATGACACTGGCCATGTCTGGCACGCCCTCGATTGGCTGCGTCCAGGCAGCAAAGGAGCCGAATTTTCCTTTGGCGGTGGAGTGCTCGAGCGCATGCGACTCGAGCTGCAGCTTGTCCTTGTTCCGCCCCAGAAACGCGGGCTTGTTGGGTGGTGCACCCCATAGTCGCTGCCACCTTGGTAAAATTTTTACCAACGGCGCGCACGGCTGCGCAGTAATCGTCTGGTGCAAGCGGCGGTGGCGCGCGCACGGGCTGACGGCGGCGCACTGGTGGCGGCGCCCCCGCCGGCCCCTGCGCCTGGTCGCCGAAGACGCGGCCGGTGGCGGCGCCGCCGCGCCGCGGCGTGCTGCTCAAGCGCTCGAGACCCGTCAGGACGACTCCCGCGAAGCTGGCGCACCGACTGCCCCTCCCTCGGGGGCGTTGCTCCGGGAGGGCACCGCTCCCGACGCTCGCGCGCGGCGCTACGCTGCTCACGGTCAAAACATCATGTTCTTCTCGTTGCGTTCCTTGATGCCGTCGCGGCGCTTCTTGAACATGAGCTTGCGGTCGTAGCTCTTGAACTCATCCTCTTGCGCACCTCGTAGAAGTGCTTCGTCACCTCCAGCACGTACGCGTACCCATCGCGTCCGACAGCCCCTGAAAGTCCTTGAAGTGGTCCAGGAATTTGGGTTTGTTGAATGCTTCCTTCTCCGCGTCTGACCACGGCCTTGTGATGTTCGACTCCTGCGAGATCACGCGCGTCTCTTGCGGAAATCAGCGTGCCTTCGGCACACACACTATACATAGTCTGCCCCAAAACGAAGACAACAAACCGGTTTAAAATCCATGGTGCACCCAGGTGCAAGCTGGACAGGTGCGGCGTAGGGGCCAGCTTTGTAGCCTCGCGCTGCCGCCCGCCCGCCCACCTGAGTTCCTTCTCCCGATAAGCTTGCCGCTGCCTTGATTGGCGGGCAGTGGCAGGCGCACCTGCAGCGCAGCAACAGGATCGGGCCCCAGCCTGGAGGGGGCCCACGATACAGCTTTATCTCGCCGCTTCTGCCGCCATCTGAGGCCCCATCTCGCACTCAAAAGTTGCCCCGGTGCAAGCCCAAGCGCGGGGTCGTCGTGAGCGCAGGAAGCTCAGCGAGCGGGGCCCTAGCGGGCCTCACTTCGAGCGCGTCCGTGCTTGGCGAAGGTACTTGCGCACGACCTCCGCGAGCGCCCGCCGCGAGCGGCCCGGGCGGCGGGGGCACGGCTGCGCAAACGTTTGCAGGGGGTATTTGTTCGCCCATGTGTGTCACGGCAGCACATATGCCGCCATGTTCTGCGGGCCTTTATGCAGCAGCGGCTGCACGACGACCGTGGCCGGAATGCGCTTTGAAGCGGGTTCGTGGCCAAGGCAGCGAGCCAGGAAGGAACGTCCAACCCGTTCATGAGCAGTGCGCCCCGCGATGAAGCGGCTCGCCGCGAGAGCCCGCGGCCACGGACAAAATCAGCAAGTGCGCGCACATGGGCGCGCCCGGCAGGTACCTCGGCGTTTCTGCTGCCGCATTACGGTCGCTAAAAGGGTCCCTTGTGCGGCGTCCCGCAGCGGCAGCGCCCGGGGAGGATCCGGGGCCGGACCCTGCCGCAGGCGATAGTGCCGGCGGCCTGGCGTCGGCTCGGGTTGCTGGACTGTGCGGAGGGCTTGATGGCGTTCAGAGTCACTGTCTGATGACACATCCTCTGCACAGCAGGCTGCTGCACGCGCGCAGCTGCTGCTCCAGCTCGTCCACGACATGCCACTTTTCCCGCAGCTTTGCTCCTATACATATCACCGCAATCGTGAGCGTCACGTGCAGGCCATACGTTGCTCGCAGCAGAATCTCGTTCTGCGCATGCAATTCAGAGATTGGAATTTTTTTATGCCGATCCCCGCGGGCACGCACTCTGCTCGTGTAGCTGGCGTTCAGCCTCCAGCTCAGCGGGCCCGCAGGTGCGTGATCCTCTCGACGAGCCCCTCTCGGTCACGCCCGCTTTCTCGAAGGGCACGGCGGCGGAAAAGGGAGGGCTTGCCCGTGGAGCCCCCGGCGAGGCGTTGCTGGGGAGGCCGCCGCCCCTTGCGGGGCTTTCCCTTGCGTTTTGTGCCGCGCTTCGGGGGGGGGACGTCATTTGCCTGGAAGGGCGTGTTCTCGGCCGCCGGGCGAGGGGCTCAGCTTGCCCGGGCCTGGGGCGGCGCCTATGAATGGGGACGTATCGGGCGGCGGCGGCGGCGGCAGGGCGGCGGGTACTGCCGGCATCTTACTGCTGTAGTTCTGAAGTGGTGCAGGCTGGTGTTGCCATTCTCTAAGCCGTCCGTACGCGCGTGCCCGTTTTCGCGCTGCATGCTACCACGCCCCGGCCACCGCGTGCCGCGCGCGTGGGGGAAAACCCTTTTGCGCCCAGTAACCGCGCCCCCCCCCCTTTCTGCAT
>JAFLJL010003370.1:12500-20055 GCA_018398815.1 Conus ventricosus | reverse complement strand
GGAAAAGGGGGGAAGGGAGGGAAAAAGGGGAAGGAAAGGGGGGGGGGGTTTTATTTTTTTTGGTTTTTTGTTTTGGGGCGCGGCGGCGGCGCGCGCGTGTGCTTGTGTGTGTGTGGTGTGTGTTGTGTGTGTGTTGTGTGTGTGTGTGTGCGTGTACGTGTACGTATACGTGTGTGTGTGTATTTGGGAGGGGGCCAGGGAGTGGGAATATGTGCCAATGCACTGAAGGTTTTGTTTTGTATTCAAAGCCAAATGTTACTTTCAGTTTGTGTGGAGTATGTGGTGTGCGGCATGCGTGCGTGCGTGCGTGCGTGCATATGTGTGTGTGTGTGTGTGTGGTGTGTGTGTGTGTGTGTGTGTGTGTGTGTGTGTGTGTGTGTGTGTGTGTGTGTTGTGTGAGCGCACATGGAAGAAAACGATTAGGCCTATGTGATTGAACACACGTATATTTTAAGCGTGAAAGTTTGGTTCGTTTTTCTTCCCATCTCACATCTACTGTTGTGCAGAGAGAGAGAGAGAGAGAGGAGAGGAGGAGAGAGAGAGAGAGAGAGAGAGAGAGAGAGGAGAAGGAGAGAGAGAGAGAGAGAGAGAGACTCAAATAGTTATTCATAAACTATTTGAGAGAGAGAGAGAAGGAGAGAGAGAGAGAGAGAGGAGAGAGAGAGAGAGATGAGAGAGAGAGAAGAGAGAGAGAGAGAGAGAGAGAAGAGAGAGACCTCATCCAGTCATTAACATTTCTTTCCACACAACACCCATCTTGTGCTGAATTTGAGAAGGTGACTGCTCGTTCTTCGTTTTCACTGTCCTGAATGCTGTTTATCACTGTCCTGAATGCTGTTTATCACTGTCCTGAATGCTGTTTATCACTGTCCTGAATGCTGTTTATCACTGTCCTGAATGCTGTTTATCACTGTCCTGAATGCTGTTTATCACTGTCCTGAATGCTGTTTATCACTGTCCTGAATGCTGTTTATCACTGTCCTGAATGCTGTTTATCTTGTCTTAATAATTTGAACCAAGAATCGTTTCACTGTCCTGAATGCTGTTATATCTTGTCTTAATAATCTGAACCAAGAATCGTTTTCACTGTCCTGAATGCTGTTTATCTTGTCTTAATAATTTGAACCAAGAATCGTTTTCACTGTCCTGAATGCTGTTTATCTTGTCTTAATAATCTGAACCAAGAATCGTTTTCACTGTCCTGAATGCTGTTTATCTTGTCTTAATAATTTGAACCAAGAATCGTTTTCACTGTCCTGAATGCTGTTTATCTTGTCTTAATAATTTGAACCAAGAATCGTTTCACTGTCCTGAATGCTGTTTATCTTGTCTTAATAATCTGAACCACGAATCGTTTTCACTGTCCTGAATGCTGTTTATCTTGTCTTAATAATCTGAACCAAGAATCGTTTTCACTGTCCTGAATGCTGTTTATCTTGTCTTAATAATCTGAACCAAGAATCGTTTTCACTGTCCTGAATGCTGTTTATCTTGTTCTAATAATCTGAACCAAGAAATCGTTTTCACTGTCCTGAATGCTGTTTATCTTGTCTTAATAATCTGAACCAAGAATCGTTTTCACTGTCCTGAATGCTGTTTATCTTGTCTTAATAATTTGAACCAAGAATCGTTTTCACTGTCCTGAATGCTGTTTATCTTGTCTTAATAATCTGAACCAGAATCGTTTCACTGTCCTGAATGCTGTTTATCTTGTCTTAATAATCTGAACCAAGAATCGTTTTCACTGTCCTGAATGCTGTTTATCTTGTCTTAATAATCTGAACCAAGAATCGTTTTCACTGTCCTGAATGCTGTTTATCTTGTCTTAATAATTTGAACCAAGAATCGTTTCACTGTCCTGAATGCTGTTTTATCTGTCTTACTAATTTGAACCAAGAATCGTTTTCACTGTCTGAATGCTGTTATCTGTCTTAATAATTTGAACCAAGAATCGTTTTGACTGTCCTGAATGCTGTTTATCTTGTCTTAATAATTTGAACCAAGAATCGTTTTCACTGTCCTGAATGCTGTTTATCTTGTCTTAATAATTTGAACCAAGAATCGTTTTCACTGTCCTGAATGCTGTTTATCTTGTCTTAATAATTTGAACCAAGAATCGTTTCAAAAGAATCGCGTCGGTTTGTTTATCATGAATTCCGTTGCTGATGCCTTTCTCCTTTTAACCCAGCCTTTCAGCATTAACAACATCATGACTGCTTTGCTTGCAGCGCCCATTTTCCCATTCTGCATTTCTGGCCCTGTGGTGGCTGAGGCGTTCTCTGCTTGACTCTAGAGAAGGTTGTTATCTCCCCTCTAAAGGACCTTTCTTGTGCATTAGAGACCAGGCAAGCGCCTGACAACCATGCGAAACTGGAGTTGTCTGTGAGAAGTCGTGCCTCTGGATGCAGGTGTGTCGACGCCTGCATCCTTCCACCCTGGGCAGAGAAACGCCAGCCCACCCTCTGTTCGTACGCCAAGAATCAGGAAATGTGAGTGGAATGATTATGAGAAGTGTCTTGATAGTTTGTCCTTGTCTGTTATGTGAAATTTCTCCGTGCCTTAGTAGAGAAAAGGGTATTGAAAGAATAAGAAAATATTCTTTAAGAAAAGATTTCTGATGTGTGCGGAATTGTTTAGAGATGTCAAGATCTTTTCAGTTGTCAAGACTGAATTTCAGACAGTGCGTTTCACATACCCTAACTGCTTTTACAAATGTACTTTTCGGTTCACCTTGACAAAGATCGTGAACGCTACCAGCGTCATCTCCAGAAAATCTTTGATAAAGGCGTACTGATGCCAGATCTGCTCTGCTTCTCATCAAGAATACAGTCTACTGGCTCTGGTACCCATCTATTCAGGAATCGCCTGGGAATTGTTTTCGCCTGGCCTGACGATTTAAAAAAATCCCGCCTTCTTTTGTCCCCCTCACTAATGGGATAGTGCCATCACCGTCTTCTCTCTCTCACTTGTTTTTAACAACAGAGAAGGACACAAACAAACAACTCCATCTATATTTTCAGTCCTTCAGACAATAGTCTGCACTCTCAACAATAAGACATCAGGACAAGTACCCTCACTAGTTTCTTCAATGAAACATCAATATGTCCTTCATTGTGGTGTGCTTCAGTAAGAAAAGGGTGTTTGTGTCCTTCATTGTAATGTGTTTCAGTACGAAAGGGGTGATAGAGACACAGGGTGTTTGTGTCCTTCATTGTAGAGTGCTTCAGTAAGAAAGGGTGATAGAGACACAGGTGTTTGTGTCCTTCATTGTAGAGTGCTTCAGTAAGAAAGGGGCGAAAGAGAACACAGGTGTTTGTGTCCTTCAGTAAGAAAGGGTTGATAAAGACACAGGGTGTTTCTGTCCTTCATTGTAGAGTGCTTCAGTAAGAAAGGGGCGAAAGAGACACAGGGTGTTTGTGTCCTTCAGTAAGAAAGGGGTGATAGAACACAGTGTGTTTGTGTCCTTCATTGTAGAGTGCTTCAGTAAGAAAGGGCGGATAGAGACACAGGGTGTTTGTGTCCTTCATTGTAGAGTGCTTCAGTAAGAAAGGGGTGATAGAGACACAGGGTCTTTGTGTCCTTCAGTAAGAAAGGGGTGATAGAGACACAGGGTGTTTGTGTGCTTCAGTAAGAAAGGGTGTATAGAGACACAGGGTGTTTGTGTCCTTCATTGTAGTGTGCTTCAGTAAGAAAGGAGGTGACAGAGACACAGGGTGTTTATGTCCTTCATTGTAGTGTCCTTCAGTAAGAAAGGGGTGACAGAGACACAGGGTGTTTGTGTCCTTCATTGTAGTGTCCTTCAGTAGAAAGGGGTGACAGAGAACAGGGTGTTTATGTCCTTCATTGTAGTGTGCTTCAGTAAGAAAGGGGTGATAGAGACACAGGGTGTTTGTGTTCCTTCACTGTTGAGTGCTTCAGTAAGAAAGGGGTGACAGAGACACAGGGTGTCTGAGTCCATCCTTGTGAGCTTCAGAAAGTAATGAGAGACAGAGAGACACGCATGCGCTCTTATCCAACAAAAGTCAAACTCAACCACAACTGCATTCTATGAAGTTCCAGATTTATTCCGTCTAGTTCTGTGACCTTTATGTGGGTCAACATCAGACCGACTCCAGCGTCAACTCACCACAATTCAAGTTTATTTTATTTGTTCCTGTAGTACTCACATATTTATGGTTTACCTCAGTTCAGGTTGAATTCATCTTATTACTACGTTATTTGCATGTACAAAGTTTACCTCACTTCATGTTCGGTTCATGATATTTCTCTGATATACATATATACAGCTTACTGCAGCTCAAATTATATTTCTCTGAATATTTACATATATACAGCTTACAACAGCTCAAGTTCATTCATGTTATTTCTCTGATATTTTACATATATACAGCTTACTGCAGCTCAAGTTATGATATTTCTCTGATAATTACATATGTACAGCTTACTGCAGCTCAAGTTATGATATACATTTGTCTAACATTTCATATATACAGCTTACTGCAGCTCAAGTTCATTTTATGTTATTTCTCTGATATTACATATATACAGCTTACAACAGCTCAAGTTCATTTCATGTTATTTCTCTGATATTTTACATATGTACAGCTTACTGCAGCTCAGGTTCACATCACTCCATTTCTGTGACGTTTACAGGTCAGTGGAAAGCAGAGATCATGTCGGGGCTGATAATGTTCCAGAAACAAAGCATTCACGCTTCTGTACCTCAAAGTCAAACTTGTATTAAAAAAAATCAAAACCCAGACATTATCTCGACAACAAGATAATCAGCCAAAACTACAAAAACTTTTTTAGATAGGTAGACAGCACAAAAATTCAGCAATTATCACAGAGCTTCATTAATAATGTTGAAAAATACATTTTGTCAAACACGCACGCACGCACGCACGCACGCACGCACTCACACACACACACGCACGCACGCACACACACACACACACACACACACCACACACACACACACACACACACACACACCACACACACACACATACACACACACACACATTTATGATCGCGTGTGTTTGTGTTCTTTCTTTCTTTCTTTCTTTCTTTCTTTCTTTCTTTCTCTGTTTAATTCTGAAGGGAAAAAAAAATATGGTCAGACAGACCGCCGACCTCAAAAGGAGGGACAGGAAGAGAAAAAGGGGAGACAAGAAGCTGACCATGGAAGGACCAAAATAACCATGGGGAGGACCAAAATAATACCATGGGAAGGACCAAAATAACCATGGGGAGGACCAAAATAACCATGGGGAGGACCAAAATAACCATGGGGAGGACAAAAATAACCATGGGGAGGACCAAAATAACCATAAGGAGGACCAAAATAACCATGGGGAGTACCAAAATAACCATGAGGAGGACCAAAATAACCATGGGGAGTACCAAAATAACCATGAGGAGGACCAAAATAACCATGGGGAGGACCAAAATATCCATGAGGAGGACCAAAATAACCATGGGGAGGACCAAAATAACCATGAGGAGGACAAATAACCATGAGGAGGACCAAAATAACCATGGGGAGGACCAAAATGACCATGGGAGAGGACCAAAAAATAACCATGGGGAGGACCAAAATAACCATGAGGAGGACCAAAATAACAATGGGGAGGACCAAAATAACCATGGGGAGACCAAAATGACCATGGGGAGGACCAAAATAACCATGAGGAGGACAAAAATAACCATGGGGAGGACCAAAATAACCATGGGGAGGACCAAAATAACCATGGGGAGGACCAAAATAACCTGGGGAGGACCAAAATAAACCATGGGGAGGACCAAAATGACCATGGGGAGGACCAAAATAACCATGGGGAGGACCAAAATAACCATGGGGAGGGACCAAAACCTGGGAGACACCAAAGGGTCGGAAAGTCGGGCGAGGCACAACACCTGTGAAGGAAATCATCAAACAGAGTCCCCTGTATAAAGAGGCACATGAGAGAAAAAATGAAAATAAGAAGGTCATTGACAGAACGGTAAGAACGCCCAACAGTGGAACACGAAAGTAGGCCACTTGGTTCCATTAAAACGCAGAAAAAACGCCCAACAGTGAAAACATAAAAGTAGGCCACTGGTTCGATTAAAACGCAGAAAAACGTGCAAAGGGGCTCAGACACACGAAGCACAAAGGGGCTCAGGACACACGAAGCACAAAGGGGTCAGACACACGAAGCCACAAAGGGGCTCAGACACACGAAGCACAAGGGTCTCAGACACACGAAGCACAAAGGGGCTCAGACACACGAAGCACAAAGGGGCTCAGACACACGAAGCACAAAGGGGCTCCAGACACACGAAGCACAAGGGGCTCAGACCACGAAGCACAAAGGGGCTCAGACACACGAAGCACAAAGGGGCTCAGACACACGAAGCGCAAAGCTAAGTGTGTGTCCCCGACGATGGAAGACTGTTCCAGATAAATGACCCAAAGTGAGGCGATGCTTGAAAACGACTGTCCGCAATGGCCCCACACATGGAACAACCAAGAGCAGAACTTTCTGGTACATCAGAAAGGAGCGCCAAGTTTGGTCGGAACGGAATCCCCGAAAAAAGACAACTTCATACAAACCCTCTGTGGAGAGGGAGGAAAAGGTCAAAATAAAACGTAGGGGGAGAAAGGTCAAAATACAATGTAGGGAGGAGGGAAGTCAAAATACAATGTAGGGAGGAGGAAGGTCAAAATACAACGTACGGAGGAGGAGGTCAAAATACAATTTAGGGAGAAGAAAGGTCAAAATACAAGCGGGAATAGTGTCCGCAGCACTGACCAGTCATTAGTTAAGGCAGTCCTAGTGAGAGGAAACACAAAATTTGAAATTGAAGCATCATAATCATTATCAGAACAAAACACCTCATCTCCATCACCCGAGTCACGTTCCTCCACACTCTCACCACACATACCTGTGTTCTGACGGTCAGAGGACGTCCAAGCCCCCAACCAGGATCAACCCAGGCTCGCCCTTTTGCTGCAAGGACCCCTGTGGAACCTGCTCCTCTCGGGAAACTGTCTGACCGTGAACAACGTTGGTGGCATGCATGACGCAACGTCCCCGCCAAGGTTATATTCCCCACCCGCCCCTGTTCGACTAGGAGGAACTGAGGGGTCAAAGCATGGAGGGAAGGGGTGGGGGTGGGAGGGAATCGCGTGACCTGTCTACACTGACCACGGATCACTGTGGAATGGGTGAGGCAGGTAGACGAGGTGACTGTCCGGCCAAAAACTAATGGATCTTCAACGAAGTTCACACGAAAACCAAACTGGTGAATTGTATGCCACCTCACCCGTACAGTCCTTGCACAAGTTGCAAGGAGATCAAAGGGAACATCCAGAACAGGAGACTCAGGTCTGGTGCATATCGACAGAAGGCATCCTCGTGGCAAGAAGAACAGACCGACAGGCCGTTGAGGTACCAGACGGTTTAGGGCAAGCTGAAAGAAGCCACGGCAAATGACGAGAGAGCGATAGTTGCAACGAAGAGATTGTATATTTCCGGGAATTATTGCTCAACATTTCCCTTCTGAGAAG
>JAFLJL010003370.1:0-5000 GCA_018398815.1 Conus ventricosus | reverse complement strand
TTACAGCTTTAAAAAAAAGGAAAACAACAACAATAAAAACAACAACAACACCAACAACAACCATAGTTCAGAAAAAAGGGAACAGCAGCAGAAAATTAGTATTCCATAATCAAGTTGATGAGGCATTTTAAAACAATAGAACAATTATTGGCATGAACCAGAAAGGTCATTGACACAAGGTCAATAATTATGTGTGTGTGTGTGCGTGTGCGTGTCGCGCGCGCGCGCGCGTGTGTGTGTGTGTGTGTGTGTGTGTGTGTGTGTGTGTGTGTGTGTGTGTGTGTGTGTGTTGTGTGGTATTTCTGGTGGATAAAGGAGCGGTGGTCTTAAAAGATGGGGAAACATTAGTCGTACAAATAATGCGAGTTTTTTTATCTTAAAAAAGGGGCTCCACTGTAATGTTTCCCAAGACTAATGTCTCTCTCTCCCTCTCTCTCGCTTACTGTAATAAACATGTGCTACACTGTCAGAAACAATTTAATCTTTATGATTGCTTGCTTGTGCAGTGGTTGCAACTACTCAGACATCAACAAAGGCTGTATCACTACAACCACGTCCAGCAAGTACTCCACCAAGGATACAGACTGCAGTGTCAAACAAGCCGAAGAAAAGCAAAAGGAAGCTGTTTGAACAGACTTGTTCCAGCATATCCAACAAAGAAAGGCACACTGGTCCTGAAGATGATTTGTGGAATGAGTTCCTCAAGTCCGAAATTAAAAAAAATGAGAAAAAAAGTGAGTTGCTGGATTTGCAGATTCAAATTGCTAAAGCTAAAGTTGACATCCAAAGAAAAACACAATCTGAAGCTCTCTAAAAAAAAAAATTAAAGTTATCTTCCAATCACTGGTTGACCTCATTCAATGACTTTTAAAGTTTGAAAAACCCTCCATTCAGTTGTAAGGTGAAATCCTCAAGTTCTTTATTTTTCATTACAAAGTCACCACGGACCACATTTTCTCTTCCAAATATTGAATTATGTATTGTAATGTACGTAATTGTTTGGTTTATCTCTTCTTTGTATTTCTTTTGACTATCCCCCTGTTCATTAGCATTTGGAACTCCCCCCCCCCCCCCCCCCCCCGATCTCCGCTCTCTCCACCACCTCCTCCTCCCCACAAATTAAAAAAAACATGAGAAAGGAATACATTATGTTTTATCTTGAGGTAATTAGTAGGTTTTGTGTGATCAGTCTTTTTTTTGTAGAACTGACAGACTATTAAGGATTTCAAAGATATTAATTTTATGTCAGAACTTTATAACTTCTTTTATTCTAAACTTCACACTCAATCTTTTTGTTGTTGTTTTTTTTTTAGGTTTGGTACAACAATTTTTCTTACCATCTATCTCAGAAGTTTTGATTGATAATCATGTCCCGAACTGCTTTTCCAGCAGCAGTCCTTTCTCTTTCTGTGTTGGCCTGGTTTTCTCCCAACTCATCATCTTCATCTTCAGCATCTTCCGAGTCTGAACTGCTTTCAGATTCGGATTCTGAAGAGTCTGGTGGGGCTCTAGGCAGCTTCAGTTTCCTTGCCAAATTGGCCAACATAAAGCAGACCTTGATCACTCTGCTTGCCTTCAGTGGCTGTAGACGAAGACCAATGCGCAAGCAACGCCATCGCTGTTTGCTACTCCAATAGCTCGCTCAACTGTTGTGCGTGTTGAACTCTGAGCGAAGTTGTAGTTTCTCTCTTTTCGGTTGGTTGGGTTGCGGATTGGTGTCATCAGCCATGGGCGTAGCATGTAGGCACTGTCTCCAAGGATAATGCCATCTAGATGTCTGTGATGTCTTTCCATGGAAGCAAAGAGACTTGAATGGCGCAGTATGGCAGCATCATGAACGGATCCAGGCCATTTGGAAATGACATCAATGAAGATCAGGTCAGCATCGCAGACTACCTGAATATGTACCAATCAAAAAAAAATCAAACCATTACAAAACATGTCTTGTCATAATTAGTCAAATGGAGGGGAAATTTTCTTTGTTAGTTGACTTTGTTTCATGTTCATTTTCTTCAACAGTGGAGAACATTGATACTCAATGCAAGAAATGCAAATTCTTTGTTCAATAGTGGGTGCTGTTATGCAAATTATACCTGTTCCAAGCATGATTCATTTATTATCATTATTTACTTTTTTGTACCATTCCCTACATGTTAGTGAATTTGGAAAAATAACCAATGATCAATTTGAATTTGTTTGTTGTTGTCAGTTATGTCATGGTGTTATAATGTCATGATGGCTATTTGTTGGAAATATCCATGGTTACAATTACATAATTACAATATGGATGAAGACACTGGTTTGTTTAACAATTCTCTGTCTGTCTGTCTGCGTCTGTCTCTCTCTCTTCTCTCTCTCTTCCTCTCTCTCTCTCCTCTTCTCTCCTCTCTCTCTCTCTCTCTCTCTCTCTCTCTATTTCTCTCTCTGTCTGTGCATGCGTGCGTGTGTATGTTCCGAATTCCGTACATATTTTGTCATGTTCATTTAACTGTCTGATTTTATACAGGCTAATTATTGTACGCTTTTTTATAGTACTTTCCATTTCAAATCATTACATCACATGCTGTTTTCCCCCTCTCCCCTTCCATCCTCTCCTCTCCTCGCTTTCTCCCCCCCCCCCCCTCCCCCCCCCCCCCCCCCCCCCCCCCCCCCCCACAATTTCATCTCACTTTGCTTAATACCTTCTACGTATTTTCATGCATTGCGAAAAATGAATACATGTTGTGCCTTGCTCTTTCTCTCTTTCCCTTTCTCTCTCTCTCTCTCTCTCTCCTCTCCTCTCTCTCTCTCTCTCTCTCTCTCTCTCTCTCTCCCCCTCTCTCTATGCGTGCGAACGTGCGTGTATTTGTGTGTTCAAAAATAATGTACGCACTTTGTCATATTCACTTCACTGTCTGTTTTCATACATGCCATCTTGTACGTTGTAGTACACTTACATATGTTTCCCCAGCCCACCTCACTCCCTACCCCCCTCTCCTTCCTCTTCATTATTGTTATTCTCATTTTTATTTTTTATTTTTTTTATTTTGTTATTATTATTTTTATTGTTGTTTTGTTTATTATTCTTATTTTTTGTTTTGTTTTCATTTATCTTCTGTTTTCATTTGATGTTCCTCTATGATTACATGACCGCTTTGCTTGCTTCTTTGATTTCTTACATTGATTTCACTGCATGTTGTAGTCCCTACTCAGGGCGAGGACTGGATGTAAAAAAGCACTTTAGTGCTTATCTATTATCCTCGTAAATAAAGAATTTTGTCTTGTCTTGTCTTGCTCTCTCTCTCTCTAAATCTAAGGATTCTGGAAGTATGAGGTTTGTAGTAATTTGAAAACCCACCTGACAGTTGATTGAGTGAAACTGTTTCCTGTTCACATACTCGTGCTCCTGTATCACTGGCGCCTGAATCTTCACGTGTGTCCCATCAACGCAGCCAAAAACACTGGGGAATCCTTGCATTTGGAAATATTTGACTTTTTGTAAGTTGGCTTCACGCTGACTGGGCATGCTTATGAACTGTGGCCAAAGTTCAAACAAAGCATTGGTCACACGATCGATCACCCTGCACACTGTACTTTGATCGATTCCGATCATGTCACCGATCGCATTTTGGTATGTTCCAATGGCATAAAACCGAAGAGCAACACACACTTGTAAACAGGGTTGCAGCGTGATTCCTCTTTTCTCCACTTTGGGTCTGAGTCTATGCTCAATGAGATCAGTCAAATAATATATGGTTGCGCGATGAAAACGAAATTTCTTGTAAATCCTCTCGTCGTCAAAAGTTTCCAACGGGTTAATCCTTTCTCGAATTATTCTTCTTCTTCTTCTCAGAACTCGACGGTTCCGCATGTACGCGAGGGCAGCCATTTTGTTTCGTTGTCATTCGATTGTCCACCGAAATCGAGGGTGTAAATTTCTAGCTTTAGTCACTGGTTTTCACCCCCCTGACAACGGTTGTCAGCGGTTGTGCATCGCGGACTTTATTGTCAGTGAAATTGTCAGTGGATTGTCAGCCTATTTTCATTGTCTGCCGATTGTAAGCTGATTGTACACGGTTGAACATTCCACTGTACAATCTATCAGCACATCAATTTTTCACCAGAAACACAATTTAACGCTTCTGTAGACTTATACAATCTATCAGCATATCAATTTATCACCAGAAACACAATTTAACACTTCTATAGACCTATACAATCTATCAGCATATCAATTTATCACCAGAAACACAATTTAACACTTCTATGGTTGAACACCCAGCAGAATTCATTATCCAACAATTTTTATTATCCTGAACTGTGTCACCTACATGGTGTATTATTCTGAACGGCTCCACCTACATGGCTTATCATTCTGAACAGTGTCACATACATGGTGTATCCGTCTGAACAGTGTCACCACGTTTGTCCTCAGAGGAATCTTTAGTTGAAGACAAGGGCAATAACTCCTGACGGTCTATCGGTCGCAGGAGGGAAGGGATGGAACGGCCGCGGTTTGTTTAAACAGCACACTTCTGCTGACAGCTGCCAGCTTCCTCGCGCTAACCTCCCACAAGCTTTCCTCCCTACGCGTAATGTGATACTAACTGTCTGGCTGATAGTGTGTTGAAAACAGGATGCTGTGTTTCTTCATTAATACTTTGTGCCAAAATGCAACGAACTGTGGTCGATTGATGTCACTGGATTGTGGGGTCTTTGGCTGACAGAACGATACCAAACATGAATACGTCTTCTTTCATACGCATTGCTGACAAGCACCACAAAGATTTGCCAACAAAAAAAACGATTGAAACAGACTAACGAACACACAAAGTAAATTAAAAATTTCAACTCAGTGGACAGCATGCGTTTCTGAAGCTATCACGCTCAACCTGGACCATATTGGACATACATATCCTTCCTTTACAACTGACAGAAAATTATTCGCGGGACTCCTACCTGACAGCCGGTACCGGGCCAAAATAAAAAACTGTCCCTTCAGTCCCTGGCATTCTGGAAAG
>JAFLJL010003369.1:5000-19476 GCA_018398815.1 Conus ventricosus | reverse complement strand
TGTCTGCCACTTCACAACGGCCACTGGCCTTCTCTTCCGAAAGTTGGTGAGGAAATTAGTATGTTCAGATTTATCGTGCTTTCACAAATTTTACCTCGTTTATAGTCCATTCGAAAAACTGATTTATTATTTCCTTTTATTGATCATTTTCTTCTTTTTTTTTGTGGGGGGGGGGGAGGTGGGTGGCGGATAGTGTGTTATCGTTTTTCTCTGTCTAAGCTCTTTCACATCTTCATCGCTTTCTGCCTGTCTATCCATCTCTCATCATTCCATGCACAAAGCCACAGCTTTCTTCTGATCTTCAGTTCTGGCGAGATGACGACTCACTGACCACGCTGGACTGATCAAGAACGAGTCACTTTTGCGTAAGCAAGTCCTAACCGCTTTTTTTCTTCTTCCCCCCCCCCCCCCCCCCCCCCCCCACCCCTAAATCCGACCCTATACTGAAGCCAAGTCATGTCGGGTTTCGAAGCAGAGCCAGCAAGCCTCGCGGTTGGCGGTCATGTAGCTTGAATACGCCGTGCCTGCTGTTTATCGGGACTAGCTCACATGGGACAGCGTTATACTGAAGACCCTTATGTCCTTGGTTCAATCCCCGACTCCGACATTTTTTTCCCCCATCCTTTTCTTCGAAGGGGGTGGGGGGTCGCGGAATAACAGGAGTGACGGGGTGAAGGGAGATGGGAAAAGCGGGGACGAGGATGTAAGGGGGGGGGAGGTGGAGGGGGAAGGAGGAGGGAAAGGGGAGGGGGAGAGACTAGGGGAGAAGGTGGACTGGGGGTGAACTGGGATGGGTGAGGGGGGGGGGGGGGGGAGGGGAGGACAGGTGAGAGGGGAAGGGGGGGCAGCAAATATTCAGAAGACAGAGGACAGGGAAACGGGGGAGAAAACGCGCGCGCGCGCACAACACACACACACACACACACACACACACACACACACACACACGTTTCCCTTTTACCTGACTTCTCAATATTTGCTCCACCTTCCTCTCTCCCATCTCTACTCCTTCTGTGTGTGTGTGTGTTGTGTGTGTGTGTGTGCGTGCGTTTCGTGCGTGCGTGCGTGCGTGCGTGCCGTGCGTGTGTTGAACACGTACGTAATGGGGAGAAAGCACGCACAGGCTATACAATTCTCCTGTCATTAGCGAAAACTTTGTAAAGATTTCTTTTTCTCTCTTTCCTGTCCTTTCTTTCTTCCTTGTCTGTCCTTTCTTTACCGTTTCTGTCGTCTTTCTTCTTCTTCCATCTTTCTTTTTTTCACCTTGCTTTCCTCTCTTGCTCTTTCTTTCTTTATTTCTCTTCTCTTTTTCTAGATTTTTTTTTTCATTCTATTCATTTTTCCCCCCCTTTCCTTCCTTTCTTTTTTCTTTTTTTTTTTCTTAATCTTTCTTTCCTCTCCCTTCTCTCTTCCTTTCCGTCTTTCTTCCTTTTGTATTTCTGTCTTTTCTTTCTCTCCTTCCTTTCGTTCTCTGCCTCTCTCTTTTCTTTCGATTTGTTGATGTAGTGTCTCTTCCCGTTTTCCCCTCTCTCTCCCCCATTTCTTTCGTTTATAACATCCTCCCCCCTCCCTTTCTCCCTATATCTGTTGCCGTTTTTTTCGTCTTCAGACACCTCGCCTGTCATGTAGGCAAGTGCGTGTTCTAATTTTAGGCTGGCACTGCCATTGGGGTTGTTTTTTTTTGCTTGTTTTTTGTTTTGTTTTTTTGTTTTTGTTTTGTTTCTTTCTTAACATGCGTGTTTGGGATACTGCCTTCCAACCACGTATAAATCTCTCTACCAACATCCGAGAGTACGAACACTGACGTGAAAGGTCAGTTACGCCTTCACTCTTCACGAACAAGACGCAGAAGGGACTGGAACCCTGGACCATCTTGACAGAGCTGGAGACTCTTAACCACTCGGCTACCACGTCCTTGAAGTCCAACTGCTGTCATCGGCGTTTACCGCTTTTATCATATCATGAATTTTGATCATCATCATCGTCTTTATCATCATCATCATCTGAGTGATCATACGTCCTTCACAAAGCCGTTGTGGTTAGCTGCACTCTAAACAACACTTGAATCATCAAAGCCAATCACTGTCATCATTATAATTAAAAACAGCTTCCCAGCCAATGCGCCCCTCATTTAATTCCGGGTCTAAATCACATTGGGGGGGGGGGGGGGGGGGGGGAGCGCCGAGGGGGAAGCTCCGTCTGCTCGGAGACACGGTTCTGGGGAACGGGAGGCCATCACGCATTTCATCAACAGATCGACCACGCCAACAGCGACAAACCTGACGATCTCTCTTCAGGTCCAAACCTCTGGGTAGCCGCTTCCTTTGTCATGCGTGACTTGCTTTTGTTCGGGGCTCGCGCTGTGCGCGTGCGGCACGTGTCGGTCGTAAAGGCCCGTGTGTATGATGGTGGTTTTGTGTACTCCGACTGTTGACGATGTTCGGTTGAAAATCTGACTTTTTGCTGCCAGTGCACAACGCGTACGTATCTGTTAAATCGTTTTTTCCTCTCATACCTGACGAGTATCTGTTAAAACTTGTTCTTCTTCTTGTCCCAAAAGAAGTATATTTTAAGTCCTTTTTTTTGGGGGGTCTCTCAAACCAACGAGTATCTGTTAAATCCTTTCTTTGTCTCATATTCATTGAATCTGTTCTTCCTCTCAAATCAAGTGGACATCTGTCAAATCTGGAGGGGGGGGGGGGGTGTCCCTGTCGCATCTAATGAGTATCTTTTAAGTGTTTTCTTCTTCTTATACGCAATGATTATACGGTTTTTAAGCCTGATTTTTCCTCTCATACCAAATCAATATTTGTTCTTCTTCGCATACTCAATCAGTATTTGTTCTTCCTCTCTTTACCAAAATGACATCAGTCCTTCCTCTCATACTCTACGAGTATCTTTAAGTCTGTTCTTTCTCTCATACTCTACGAGTATCTTTAAGTCTGTTCTTTCTCTCATACTCTACGAGTATCTTTCAAGTCTGTTCTTTCTCTCATACTCTACGAGTATCTTTAAGTCTGTTCTTTCTCTCATACTCTACGAGTATCTTTAGTCTGTTTTCTATTTACTCTGCATACTCTACGAGTATCTTTAAAGTCTGTTCTTTCTCTCATACTCTACGAGTATCTTTAAGTCTGTTCTTTCTCTCATACTCTACGAGTATCTTTAAGTCTGTTCTTTCTCTCATACTCAATGAGTATCTTTAAAGTCTGTTCTTTCTCTCATACTCAATGAGTATCTTTAAAGTCTGTTATTTCTCTCATACTCTACGAGTATCTTTTAAGTATGTTCTCTCTCTCATACTCACCGAGTATCTTTAAAGTCTGTTCTTTCTCTCATATCCCCCGAGTATCTGTTCCTCCTATCATACTCAATGAGTATCTATTAGATTTATTCTTGGTCTCACACCTAATGAGTGTCTGCTCTTCCTCTTACACCCAGTGAGTATCTTGTGAATGTGTACTTCTCATTCATCCCTAACCCAAAGAGCATCTTCTTTTTTTTTAACATTTTGCTGTTCTTTCCTGCATCTAAGTGACTAAGTTTCACTATCTAAGTCTCACTATCTAGTTACTAGCGACCTATAGTTTCACAACAATCCATCGCGTTCTTTCTGTCCTTCTCCCTTTCCCTCTTTCTCCTCTTCCACCTGCTCTTCTTTTCCTTCTTTGTCTCCTTTTAAACCAACACTACCCGTGAACTTCCCCACCCCCCACCAAAAAATTCATCATCACCCATTCCTTCTTAATCGTCTTCACCCTTTTTTCTTTTCTTCTTCTTTTCTTCCCTCCCCCCTATGTCTTTTCCCCTAAAAAGGCCCCTCTATAACCAGCTGAGAAACAATAAGGACTGACTCTTCTTTTCCCTTTTTTTTACCCCTTCCCATGGCGCAGTGGGGATGGGGGTGGGCCCTTTGGGGCAGTTGTGCATTCAAATTTTTTTCACCCCCTCGCCTCTCGCGGCCCCGACCGCCCTTTCCGCCGGCTTTCCTGGGGTGCCTTCATCCCCCAGACCTGGGGTTGGGTCCATCAGACCCGCGTGGCTCCATCGACCTGGGGTGGCTCCATCAGACCTGCGTTGGGGTCCATTTAGACGTGCGTTTCCCCAAACCAACCTGTGTGGCTCCATCAGTTGCGTTTCCCCCATCGGGCCCGTGTGGCTCCATCAGGGCCCGCCGGGGCCCCCCTCAGACCTGCGTTGGGTTTTCAGACCTGTGTGGCTCCATCAGACCTGCTTTGCCCCCATCAGACCGGGTTTGCCCCATTTCATCAGACCTGCGTGCCCCCATCAGACCTGCGTGGCCACACCCTCCTCTTTGATAAAGATAACATAATGATGATAACAAAGCATGTATAAAGCGCCTTGCCAAAGCTTTCCACGCGCTGACAATCCACACTCTCGTGTACGCAACGGGTCTGCCTACCTGGGTAATGTCGACTGAAGAGCTGCCTCCCGGGCGCTTAATTCAGTCGTTTCCCGTGTCTTCCAGTCAATATCGTTCACTTCCCCTCAGTTTCCTTACTCCCTTCATTTTTTCCCAGTTCTCACGCAGGGTGCCTGCTGTGTGTAACGTGTCATCCATACCCCCGGCCAAACTGGCCTTTCTCTTCGGAAAGTTGGTGGTGATGGGATTTGACGTGTGTGCAAGATGTTATGCGTGCGTTCACACACGGAACCTCGGGTTTTAAGTCCATTCGAAGGATGTATGGGAAAATAGGGTCGAAAACTAATGCAAATCGGGGCCGACCCCCCCCCCCCCCCCCCCCCACCAATGCAAACTCCGAGGGCCCCCACCCCCACCCCACCCCCAAAAAAGTTTTTGGCAAGAGATTGGAACCGCAACCAGCAGGTCACAAAGATCACGAGTTCGGCGCTCTACCACTGAGCTATTCCGGCCCCCTTTCTTCAGCTCCCCGCCGACTCACTCCCACCCCCTTCTCTTCCTCCTCCCTCTCAACCTGACTGCACCCCCCCCCCCCTCCCCCTCCAACCCCCGATCCGAAGGTGGGAAGAAAAAATCATCAACTTTTTTTTTCCGCTCAGAATTCCACAAATCACGTCATAACCTCCTCCCACCTCCTCCTCTCTCTTTCCCGCCCTGTTTCTCCCCCCCCCCCCCCCCCCCCCCCCCCCCCCCCCCCCCCCCACCCCTTTTTCACGCGCCAAAGACGTCCCTCACTCGGTTTTTCGGTTTCTTTCGCTCCCACAAGTAACTTTTCCTTTTTATTGGATTTTTTTTTTGTCTCCACGATTTCACATGCTCCAACACTATCTTTCTGTCTTTTGAACTTGGGGGTAATTTCATTAACCGACAAAGAAAGACGGCACAGACTCTTCCCATTCACCTCACCCCCTTCCCCAACCTCTCCCTACTACCATCTCTCTCTCTCTCCCTCCTCTCTCTCTTTTCTCTCTCTCTCTTGGTGGGGGGTGGAGGGGGAGAGAGGGGAAGGGAAAGGGGAAATCACTCCAGTCTTGTTGACGACAAAAAATGGCTGCTTTCACAAACAAAACCCCAGTTTTGTTAATAATGGTAAAGTTAGCGTTCTTATTAGCCAAATCAGGTTAAGAACAAGATGTGTGTGTCACGGTCAAAAATAACACAAGCAAAGTCGTGGTCAGTCGTCGGCCATTCAACTGGACATAAGTCCAAACTCAACATTCTAGGCGCCAGAAAGACGGGCCCACGGGTCGGGTCCAGGCAATTAAGCTTAGTGGAGAGGCTTCACAGAGACGGTCTGTCCGGCTAGACAAACTAAGCAGCCTTGACTGACGCCTCGATGTCTAGCGAGACGAGTCGTAGCGCCTGGCTCAAGCTCATCTGGCCAATTTGTGGAAAACCAAAACCTTGTTAGTCGGACGTCGCAGGTTAAAGCAGGAAGGGAGAGGGAGAAGGTAGTGTGTGGTGGGGGTGAAATCTAGCTAATCAATTAAATGACCAATTGACCACCACAGAGAGTAAGGTGTGTAGGCGTGACTGTCATGATTTGAATATCCAATGGAATTAGAGGGAGATAACTTCGGGTGTCAGGCGGTAAAAATACTGACCAATGGTACTGGCCCTTGGACACGGGGTTAGAGCATAAAGGAATGCGTGAGTGAGAGAGAGAGGAGGAGGAGGAAAACGAACGACAGAGAGAGAGAGGGGAGAAGTTCGGGGGGAGTAGGCTCCCGCCTACAGGAAGGCAGGGAGATGAGAACGAACAGAGACAGAGAGATGAGGAGGTTTTGGGTGTAGTCTCTGCATGAGGGAAAAGGCAGAGAGATGAAGAGAGGAGAGAACGAGGGGGAGGAACGAACAGAGAGACAGAGAGAGAGAGGTTCTGAGTGGAGCTCTGCAGGAGAGGAGGGCAGAGAGAGAGAGAGATGAGGGGAGGAGAGAAGAGAACCAAGTTGAGAGATTAGCATGAGATAGTCTGCAGAGGAAGGACTGAGGAGAGATGTGGAGAGAGAGAGAGAGTTGCTACTTATGAAGAAAGAAAAGAAAAAAAAGAAAAGAAAAGCAACCATGTCCATTTGATAAGAGCAGACTAGGAGAGAGAGAGAGAGTGCAATGCGTTAAGGCAGGAAGGAAGAAAGGAGAACAGATCGATGTTGATAGTCACTGTTCTATCTAAAGGGGGGGTTCGACCTCGTACTTGGCCAGCGCCACTTTCATCAGCAGTCAGCCTGCCCAACCCCACGTCCGGCTTGACCGGTGCAAAGCCCAACCCAGCCCCACAGTTGTGACCGTTTAAAGTGCAGGGAAAAAAAAAAAAGGGAAAAAAAAAAGGGACAGTGTTTTGTGATGTTAAGATCACCTGGCCAGGTAATGAAAATCTTTTTATCCCCGGGTTAGTTAATGATGTTTTAGTAAATGATTTTGTGAATTCGGGAAAGAGAAATGTTTTTTTTTCATTGATTCCATATGCATTGATTTTTCGTTTATGAACTGTGTATAAGTTATAGATTTATTTGGTTTTTTTGATGGGGGAAATGCATAAATTTTGAAAGATCGAAAGCAACTGTGAGTGTGTTTGGGCTGTGCGCTGTCCTCCCCATCGACTCACCGGGTTGACCCAATTTTTTGGCGACCTGCCAGGATATTCTGGCCCCATTTATTTAATGTTCAACTTCTCAGAGAGGAAAGGGGGGTGGGATTCAAGGTTGAAATCCTAAGAAAAAGGGGTTGTCTTATGTATTTCCCAAGTAGTTAAATATAGTTTGGGATTGTTTTCAAGATAGTTAATACGGGCTTGGCATTTCAGCCCCAAGTACTATTTCGCACGATTGCTATAATTCGTCTCATAGTCGGGTCAGGCGCTGGGCGTCTTAAAAAACTAATTACTTGTCCCAAGCAAATATTATCATTCATAGGATTGTGCTATCACTTTCACTGTGTGGGTAACCAATTTGGCTGTCGTAGTAGTAAAATTTTGTTCAAAAAAAAAAAAATTTAAAATGGGGGAAGAAAAAAAACACCCCTTTTGAACATTTGTGAGGTCCCCGGGTGATTTAGGTTCTAGAATGAGTTGCGTGCATTCGTAAAAAACCAAAAAAAGATGGAAAGGGACGAACGCGCGGAAAGACCCCGGTTGCCGTAAGTAGCAAGCAAGCGGGAAAAGGGACTAAGCTAGCGCAACGGGGAAAAACGAAAAAATGAGAAAAAAAAACGCAGAAAAAAGGGAAGGCAGGAAAAGAAAGAATAACGGGAAACAGAAGAAATAAGGGAGGCGCAGGAAACAGAAAAAATGAAGCAGGAAACAGAAAAAATTTAAGGGAAGGCAGGAAACAAAAGAATAAAGCAGGAAAAAAAGATTAAAGGTTAAATTAGGTTGGGAGAAGGTGAGAATAAAAAGGGGACACCGAGGTGGTAGCTCACTTTCATGACTCTTGCGCATATGCTCCCGCCCCCAAGTTCCCAAAAAATTTGGGAAAGGGCCCGATTCGATTGACGCATACATCATCGTTTCAAAAACGTTTGGACCAGTCAGGGTTGGCCCCCAGAAGATGGGCATCATTTTGTCAGCGCATTGAGGGTAAGCATTGCAGATTTTCACTGTTGCCAGCAGACCCCCAAATTGATTTTTGTGCTGTGAAGGAACTTTGATGAAAGGATTTGCCCTCACGGGGGGGGTTCAGGAAGAAATTTCGTTCAAAAATTGCAAGCGGGGGAAAAGTAATCAGTTTGGGCAGTCAGATCACAATTTTGAAAGGGTTAGAGTTGAGTGGTACAAAAAAGGAGTTCGCTGAATTGAAAGAGTTTTGAAAGAACAGATTTTTCAGGTTGCGGCCCTGATTTAACCATACATTTGAAGAGAGACAGCCGAGACGCAGGGGAGGTTGTTGAAGTTCGCAGGGGTTATAGAGGGCCGTTTGGCCTAAGGTGCAGGGAAACAGGTAGGTGTAGGCACAGGTGAAGAGTGCAAGGAGACTAGGGGAGTTTTCTCCCCCAATCTGAAAACCCCAGGGGGGGGGCAAAAGGAAGGGCAAAGGGACATTGGTGTTTCATTTGTCCAAAAAGGGGACATGGGGCGAGGGTTTGTTCCATGAGGTTCCAAAAGGGCAGCAGCCTTGCAAGGGGGGTATAAGGGTGTCGGGGGGAAACGACCTGCAGTGGAACCCAAAAGGGATTCAGTCTGAAGAGGGTGGAGTGCAGCTTATGGTAGCACGGACAGCAGTCGTGTCAGGGGATGGAGGGCATGGGCTGGTTTTTCGTTCCCAGGGGAAAAGAAGGGGGGGTTTGGGCCAGCAGAGGGTGAAAGTGTTACGAAACTGGTTTTTCAGGGGGGTAGTACGAACAACGCTGGCGATAAAGGGGTTTGACAGGGCAAATCCAGACCTTACTCTAATCGATGGCACTGGAGGAGTTTCCAGTTGCTAAGATAGAAGTACATCCCCTTATTTTCTCGGGCGGTTTCTGCTTTGGGATGGAGAAACCCCTTCATGATTTGATCTTTGGGAAAATTTTCCGGGGAAAGGGGATCCAGGGGATCCTGAGTTGTTGACTGCAAAGGGGCGAGTTCCAAACACGGAGCAAGAAGGAGGAAAGGTTTTTAAACCGTTAGTTTCCCGGGAAGGGAAAGTCGGGAAATAGACGGCCCCTGTGAGTTTAGGGCAGCCAGGAACAAGCCCTTCGCTGTAAAGTTTTGGGGGTTGGCAAGAGGTGGAGAAAACAGGATTAGAGGAGGTGAGACAAAATTTTCTTGGAAAGGCGGGCTGTTTCCCGATGTTCCCCAAAGGGGGAAGACGGTAGGTGACCACTCATTTTTGGGTACCAGCGGTTATCGTGACACGCAGTCAGGGGTCACAGTCGTCATGGCGGGTCATCCTCGGCCCCAGAAAAAACAGCAAACCGGTCTTTGATGACTTTCTTGGCCGGGGCAAGGGCAGCATAAAGCGTTTCGCATGTCAGTGTTGGTCAAAGGTCACCACAAGAGGGGGAAGAGGGAAGGGCCTCTAAACACCCCCCCTTTAATTGAACACCCTTCAGGGGGGGGCTATCGATTGATCGGCCCAATCTGCCCTGTTCCAAAAGGTGGGCCAGGGATGAGACATGTAAGGGTTAAGGGAAGTTTGAGGAGGTGGGTCGTTCAGAAGAAGAATATACAGGGGGGAGGAAAAAATTCCCCCAAGGCGGGGGGTCCAAATCCCGGTTCTGTTCCCCCGGGGCAAACAAGTGTGAGCATTGGAAAGGACCATTCAAACCTCATAAAAGGGCGATCGGGATTACCGAAATTTATGGAAGGGGGAAACAAAACTTTTCCATGCAAATTTCCTCCCCAAATTTATTCAGCGTGAGACCCAAAATAGGCGCGCAGCAATCATTGATGAGGTGAAAGAGACCCAGCAGAAAAAGGGGGGGATTTTGTTGCCTGGTTTTCCCGAAGATCAACAGGGATGTGTCACTGTATGAAGGGTAGACAGTAGGGGTTTTCCGGGGTTTTTTTTTCGGAGGGACACAAAGCAGCCGGGAAAGAGGAAAGGTGGAGAAGATGATGAATTCAGGAAAACCAAAAACCAAAAAGAAGTTTAGGAGCTGTAGGTTTTGTTGGTTTTCAGGGAGTTTGTTCCAAAATTTTTCTGCATCCGGTCCTTCAGTGATTTGGCAAGGCAGGGGGAAACCGGCAGGGGTCGAAAAGGGCCCGAGTGCGAGCCACCCGCAGACGGTTTTGGAAAGGGCAGGTTTCCCCTCCCCTCTTGAAGCTACGTTGTCCAACCATTTTTTTTGCGGACAGTGCCAAAATGGTGGGATAGGGCAGTATTGTTTTCAGGGCTAAGAGGTGAGTTTTCCCCGTGGAAATGTAGCAGGGAAATTGACAAAAATTAAGGGGTACGCAACGGTGGAGAAAGGGGTTTCTGTCGTGTGGGGCCCTGCAGAAATTCCAAATATTGTATGGGGAAAAAAATTCGTGATAGAGACAGATCACCAACCCTCAAAATTTTGCAGGAGGCACAGCTGAAAAAACAGCAGAGGGTTTGCGTTTGGGCAATGGCCAGAGCCCTACGGTACCCAGTGCAGTACATTTCCGGGCGCAGAAAGTCGGAGGACTATTTAAGCCGTGTAGTTAGCAAGCTGAACTCAGAGGAAGTCATCATATCCGGGGTGCTTTTTTGAGTACGTGTTGATTTCAGTTTGTTGATTGGTATGGTTCATTTCCCCGTTGGCTATGGTTTCATATTTTTGTGTGAGACTTGTTTATATTTTTTTGTGGATTTTTTCATGGGATGTAGTTATGCTTGGAGCATACATCTTGTTTTGTGATCTTATTTGCAAAAAGGGGGGATGGAGATTCCCCAGTGAAGTGTCTGGGTGTGAAAATATTTTTAAAGGCTTTTCATAAAAATTGTGAAGAGAAAATTGGAAAAACCGCAGGTAGGGGAATGCATAAGTGCGCCAAAAAGGTCTTAAAAATGAATTGAAAAAACGCAAGAGCGCACGTCAAGGTAATCATTGGGGTATTACTATTTATTATTTTAAATTTTTTTAACCCCTGGTTGTAAAGTATTTTTTTAAATTTGCCGTGTAAACTGTTTTCAGCAAATTCGGTTGTTGTTTTTTTGTACCGTGTTTTGAGACGATGCGGTGCTAGTCTTTTGCAAGGGGGAAATTGCACGGTCAAAAAAAACAAAGCAAAATCGTGGTCAGTCGTCGCCACTTCAACGGACATAAGTCCCAAAATCAAAATTCTAGGGGCCAAAACGGGGGCCCCCGGGGTGGGGCCGGCAATTAAGCTTAGTGGGGGAGGGTTCACAGAGACGGTCTGTCCCGGGTAGACAAAATAAGCAGCCTTGACTGGCCTCGATGTCTACGAGACAGTCGTGCGCCTGGCTCAAGTCATCTGGCAATTTTTTGGAACCCAAAAAACCCCTTGTTTTTCGGGGCGTGCGTTAAGCAGGAAAGGGGAGGGGGAAAGGGGTTTTGTGGGGGGGGTGAAATTGCTAAAAAATTAAATGACCCCCAAAGACCCCAAAGAGATAGGTGTGTAGGCGTGACTGTCATGATTTGAATATCCAATGGAAATTTGGGGGATAAATTTGGGTGTCAGGCGGTTAAAAATACTGACCATGGTACTGGCCCCTTTGGGCCGGGGTTAGAGCATAAAGGGAATGCGTGATGAGAGAGAGAGGGGGGGAGGGAAACGAACAGGGCAGAGAGAGAGAGGGGGAGTTCGGGGGGGTAGGCTCCCCCCCTACGGAAGGCAGGGAGATGAGAACGAACAGAGACAGGAGATGAGGAGGTTTTTGGGGTGTAGTTCTGCATGAGGGAAAAGGGGGGGGAGATGAAGAGAGGAGGAACGGGGGGGAGAAAGAACAGGAGACAGAGAGGGAGAGGTTCTGGTGGAGTCTGCGGGGGAGGAGGGCAGGAGGAGAGAGATAGGGGAGGAGAGAAGAAACCAAGTTGGAGATTAGATGAATAGTCTGCAGGGAAGGACAGGGGAGATGGGAGGGAGGAGAAAGTTGCTACTTTGAGAAAAAAAAAGAAAAAAAAAAAAGAAAAGCAACCCCGGCCCCTTTGTAAGAGCGACTGGAGAGAGAAAAGTGCAATGGTTAAGGCAGGAAGGAAGAAAGGAGAACAGATCGATGTTGATAGTCACTGTTCTATCTAAACGGGGGTTCGACCTCGTACTTGGCCAGCGCCACTTTCATCAGCAGTCCAGCCTGACCAACGCCAGCAGTCCGGCTTGACCGGTTGCAAGCAGACCAACACCAGCGCCAGCAGTTGTGACGCGTTGTGAAAGTGACAGTGAAGAAAAAAAAAAAGGGAAAAGAAAAAGAGACAGTGATTCGTGAATAGTTAAGATCACCTGGCCAGGTAAAGTAGAAATCTATTTATACCCGGGTTAGTTAATGATGTTTTAGATAAATGATTTTGTGAAGTTCAGGAAAGAGAGAATGTTTTATTTCATTTGATTCCATATGCATTGATGTTTCGTTCTATGAACATGTGTAGTAAAGTTATAGACTTTACTAGTGGTTTGATGTGACGAATGCATGATATATGAATGAGATCGTAAGCAAGCTGTGAGTGTGTTTGGGCTGTGCGCTAGTCCTTCCTCCATCGACATCACCCGAGGTTGACAGTGTGTTTCTCTTTAGTTTGTTTTTGCAAGCGACACGAAAATTTCTGACATTTGACGACACAAAACAGAGCCTAAGAAACTAAAAAAAAAAAAAAAAAAAAGAAAGAAAGAAAGAAAACCAAATGAAATCAAACAAAGAACACGAAAACAGCAAAACAAACAAACAAACATACAAAGAAATACAAATCCTTCTAAACTTTGACCACGTCCTCAAAACAAAAAAAGAAATGTACAAAAGCATACTACAACGTATGCGCAAACCCTACTTCTAGAGAGAATTGAAGCAAAGTACACAAACAAAACTGACAAACTAGCATGCGTATTCATTAAAAAAAAAAAAAACAACAAAAACCAAACAAACAAGAAACGGCTTTCGTGTAATAATATAGAGCTCCGCCCAGGCACATTGAAACACAGGATTCCGATCGAACTGTGCTCTGTGAAAGCAAGAAATCGAGGAAACATCGCTTCGACAAAACGGGAGAAGTACGCACGTCTTGCCAGCAGTGGAAGGGAATCTGGCTCACATGATTAAAACTCCCCACCCACTCTGATCGCACGGAGCCGATCAGAACCCTAACAAGGCAACGGCAGAAAGCAGCTGAAAAATGCCCGGGCTGCATCTGGTCGAGGAGGAAACAAAAGCCACATTCGCAAGGCTTAATTAAATTCAGCAACACGAGGACAAGCTTCGGACGGCTCTGTGGCCCAAGACATCCCCCCCCCCCCACAGGTCACTCGGACCTGAGGTTTTGACCATCCACGAGGTGCAGGTTGGAATCTCTTGGATTCCAGCCAAGACAGCGGGTACAAACTTTTCTGACAACAGAAGGGTGTTTAGGAGTTAAAACCTGGATGCGACCCAGCCCCTCGTAGAATGTAAAGGGTTCGTGACTGTATGAGGTGGGAGAGGGAGGAAGGGAGGGGGGGTGGGGGGGGGGTGCGTCTTCTTTGCTGACCTGAAGCTGTCAATATGAAATGAGGCAGGGAACAGTAAACAATAAACAACAGACAAGTGGGATAACTCTTGCTCCACAAGAAAACATAACTCCAAAGGAATGCTGCTTAGGCAAGCTTGGAGCATCCTTTCGGGGGATGTTTCCTTGTTTGTGCTGTGTGCTCTGTGCTGTCATGTCTGCTGTGTGTTCTGTGTGCTCTGTGCTGTCATGTCTGCTGTGTGTTCTGTGTGCTCTGTGCTGTCATGTCTGCTGTGTTCTGTGTGCTCTGTGCTGTCATGTCTGCTGTTTTCTGTGTGCTGTGTGCTGTCATGTCTGCTAGGCGATTCGGTGTCGTTAAGCAGCATTCCTCTGGAGTTGTTGGTTTTTTTTTTTTGTGGGAGCAAGAGTTACCCTACTTGTTTGTTTAAAGCTGTGAAACTCTCCCTTGAGTTCCTGCCTACGGCTTAGAAGGACTTCCATTTGACTGTGGGTGGTCCGTCAGCCGTGAGGTCTCCTAGCCTGAGACGTGGTCCTGCTTACGATTGGCTACGTCACATTCATTGGTGAAGTTTTGACCTCGACAGAGCGAATCTGTCCCAGTCTTTTGTCACATCACCACTTTGGACTGTTCAGTTGGATGTTGACCGAATGCTTAGTTGATGACGTTTGTTCATACGTCATATCATCATTTTAGACTGGTGTGTTGGATGTTGACCGAATGCTTAGTTGATGACGTTTGTTCATACGCCACATCATCATTTTAGACTGTTGTGTTGGATGTTGACCGAATGCTTAGTTGATGACGTTTGTTCATACGTCATATCATCAGTTTAGACTGTTGTGTTGGATGTTGACCGAATGCTTTGTTGATGACGTTTGTTCATACGCCACATAATCATTTTAGACTGTTGTGTTGGATGTTGACCGAATGCTTAGTTGATGACGGTTTTTCATACGTCATATCATCAGTTTAGA
>JAFLJL010003368.1:0-19778 GCA_018398815.1 Conus ventricosus | reverse complement strand
CCACGGTAAGGACATCACCCTCATGTAGCATCAACCTCATCTCATTTAATGTTGTACCTCCCAGCTAAAGACATACCATCATAAAACCCTGACCACTCATATCAAGGTTAACCCCCCTTGTCTTCTGTGATAGCGTGTATATGTTACCGTCAATGTACGAATTCAGGCAATGTGTGTATTTCAGGCAATTTTTAGGCAATACGCGTATTTGCTAAACGAGTTAGGCAATTCCCGTATTGCCTAACAATTTTAGTCAATACACGTATTGCCTGAGATTTTAGCCCCCAAAATACACACATTGCCTGATACCATCTGAATTATGACGATTTTAAACATTTTGCCTTTTTAAACTTATTGTGTTGTTCATAAACTTGTCTGACGTTTAATTAAAAAGTTTTAATTAAAGAACTCTTTTTCTTTTTTTTATTTTTGTAATTTCTTCTCCTTCTTCTCTTCTCTTCTCTTCTCTTTCCAAAATTCTGCCTGATACGACCATTGACATCTAAGCGACCAGCTGAAGTGGCTTATCACCTTTTGGACATATTTTTGACTGTGGGGGCGCCAGCTATCTACAGAGTGACAATGGTGCAGAGTTTACGGCATCTGTCATAAAAGAGGTAACAAAACTGTGGCCTGAGTTGCGATTAGTGCATGGAAGCCTCGCCAGCCCCAGAGTCAAGGTTCCGTCGAACGTGCCAATGGGGACATTAAAGACAGTCTTGTTGCCTGGATGAATGACAATGAAACGTGCAAATGGACTAATGGAGTCAAATTTGTACAGTTCTACAAGAACTCGAGCTACCATGCTGGAATACGCATGACTCCTTTCAAAGCTACATTCGGCGACGAAGCAAAGATCGGTCTCCGGTCATCTAGACTGCCAGATGACGTCATTGACTTGATAAACACTGAGGAAGACCTTCAACGTATGCTGCAGTCCTCTGGACAGGATGATAATCCTAGTGATCCCGTGTTGCCAATATCCGGAAATCAAGAGGGAGGTACTGGAGAGCAACTTACTGCAGCATCACTGGGCTCTGAAACTGACACTGCTGCTACTTCAGAACTTACGGTCAGCAATCTGTTGCAGTGGACCTTACTGAATTCATTGACGAGGCAACAACATCGGCTCCTCACTTCATTGACGAGGCAACAACATCGGCTCCTCACTTCATTGACGAGGCAACGACATCGGCTCCTCACTTCATTGACGAGGCAACAACATTGGCTCCTCACTTCATTGACGAGGCAACGACATCGGCTCCTCACTTCATTGACGAGGCAACAACATCGGCTCCTCACTTCACAGATACTGTTACAGCAGGAGTGTTCCCAGTAGGTGAGTCACAAACACCTGAAATTGCTCAGGCCGACGACGAACAACATAATGATGTTCAAGTCTTCAATGTTGTTGTTGGGGAAGATGGCATTCTGGATCTGGAGCAACATGTACAACAAATCAAGGACACCAGAAAACGAACAAAACGAGGCCAACTTCTCCAGGCAGAGCGAATGCTGAAAAGAAGCAGGAAGGAACTGACACCTGCAGCAAGGATGGACACTGTCATGGTTCCTATTCCATTGGTCGACAAAGGCAGAGGGGATCCACGCAATACCATGGGATTGATCCTTGATTGTGATGGCAATGAAATGTATAGGATTGGCGTAAAAGCTGGAGTTCTGCGTGGGAGATAATCCAGAAACCAGTTCATTGTCTGTGAAGAAAGGTTTCTTACCGAGGAGAACAAAAGCCAGGAAAGAGTTGTGTCTCTTCGTGAGGCTGTTGCTTGTGAGTCGCTAGGTGGGGGCCAGGCCTTTGTCAAATGCAACTGTAACTTGAACAGCAGAGGAAAAAGTTGCCAAACAAATCGCTGCAAATGCTACAAAGCCAAAGTGAAATGCAACAGCAGGTGTCACAGCACTATGACGTGTAAAAACAAGTAGACAGTCTGACGTACTGTAAAAACAAGTAGACTGAAATCATCATATGTGCATCATCTGTGCAATTTTAAACATTTTGCCTTTTTAAACTTATTGTGTTGTTCATGAACTTAATTTAATTAAAAAGTTTTCATTAAAGAACTCTTTTTCTATTTTTTAATTTTGTAATTTCTTCTCTTTCTTCTCTTCTCTTCTCTTCTCTTCTCTTTCCATTGCTAAGTTTCAATATTACGAGAAAGTACACAAAGCGAACTCAGGCAATGTGTGTATTTTGGGGGATAAAATCTCAGGCAATACGTGTTTTGACTAAAATTTTTAGGCAATACGGGAATTGCCTAACTCGTTTAGCAAATACGCGTATTGCCTAAAAATTGCCTGAAATACACACATTGCCTGAATTCGTACATTGACGGTAACTATATACTCAGTTATGAATGGTCACAGCGCCTAATAAGTAAAAATATTAATGACTGACTCCGGAAAAAATGTCCACAAGAGAAATTCACGACAATCCGTGTTCCCTCTGCGTTTACAATGGACCCAACAAGTGACACACGTCGTTCAAAAGCTCACAGTTGTGACATTAAACTGTGTCAACTGTACTTGCCTTGTCTGAAACAGTTATTCAATGTCATTCAGATTTCCCTCATTTTATCAAAAGGTTCACTTAGAGTGGTACCGTTTCTAAACCCTGTATCTCAAAAACTAAACATCTTATTTTGCATGTGGTTTTTCTCCAATAAAACGAGCGTAAAAAGTGTTTTTAGATCATGTAAAACTCCCAAACAACTGTTTGGTGATAAGAGACTCATTTCGAGATGGAAGGTCACATTAAATGTCCTATCTCTCGGCAAGGACATACCTTCATAAAGCCTTCAAAATAAACCGTGAAATGAAGGTAAGAACGTTTCTGATTTTACTTTCACCGGTCAGTGCTTTTTTTTTAAGGAGCAAACGTTACATGATAAGACCCATGTTAAAACTGTATCATTTCTGCAAAATGTCTGTTGCTGAAATAATAATTGTGATAAATAACTCATTGGTAAGCATTTTTTGTTGTTATTAATAAAGGTCAGGACCAGAGCGTTATCATTACGTTGTGTGGAAAAGGAGCTTAAAAAAAAAACAAACCTGAAATTATTCAGTGAGATTTGGAATTTGATGTTAGATATAACTCTCTTGGACGGCTATTCTCCCCCACTACATGGACAACAACAGATGAGTCATTTTTCGTTCTTTGTTTGTACTGTCCTAATGTTAAATGTGATTTATTTTGTTTTGCCTGAAGAAGAACAAGAGGTTGAAATGCATCGTGTCTTGTCATGTGCTTTGTTTGTCAATGCCATTGGCGGTAACTAACACCCTCTCTTTCTAAATTTTTCTTTTGTTCAATTTCAAAAATGCAAGTAACTCTTAATACAGTAAATCTAGTGATGATTCTCCTTCTTCTTTTTCTTCTATTACTTCTTCTTCTTCTTCTGCTCCTTCTCCTCTTCCTCCTTCTCCTTTTTTAATTATTGTCTGTCTGTGTCTCTGTCCGTTTGTGTCTCTGTCTGTCTGTGTTTATGCGTATTTTTCTGTCTCTGTCTCGATCACAGTCCTCGTTTTGAACCCGCACGACCCAGTGAACACTGGTGAATTTGTTATATGGTGCAATATGAGACAGCTTAACGGACCACTCCTAGATTGATGGGGAAGAAAAAAAAAGTGTCATCGTTTTTGTGGCAGGCGCAATGCCGCCGCTAGCCCTAGGGATGAATGGGAAGAAAAACAACTGTGTTATCGTTGTATGAGGCGGTATCAAAGGTCAGGTGCAAACCCCCTCTAGCCTCCTTGATTTAATTGTTATTGATCGATCCCCACGATAATGACGGGAAAAATGTGTCAACGTAGGCTAAGGTTTGTTACACTCTCAGTAAAGGAAAGTAAAGACCCGAGACGGTTGCTTTCCTTAGCCGCTTGTCGGAAATGACCTTGCGATGGGTGAAGCACCCAACCTAACACACTATACTTCAAGGCGATTGCGTCCCTTGACACAGCCGAAACCCCACCATATACTGATTTGTATGAGTCAGCTGTTACTGCTAACTCATGCACATCAAGCCCCCAAACTCGTCATTGAAGGTCGGTTTAAAAAAACTGACTGAGCTAGGTGGCGGTGTTGTAGAAGTGGAAATGAGCAACAACAAAAAAGATCAACTGGGCACTCCCGATCCAGATTGGTTATTTCGTCTACAAATATGCCAGTTGCGATTGTTGGAGTTTTATTATGATTGTTTGGACAAATTTGTCAACAGATCAGATTTTCAACTTTTGGAGATGGATACGGATTCGCTGTACGTGGCACTCAGTCGTCGATAGGTTGGACAAAGTCGTACGACCCTCCGTGCGACAGCAGTTTTTCGTGGAGTACAATCAGTGGTTTCCGAGTCAAGCTTGTCAACGACACGCTTCACTCTTTCAAACTGGTTACAACACCGAGCGCGCGTGGGATGCCAAACAGTGCGCCGATTGCCTGGCCCGTGCCAAATATGACAAACGGACACCCGGACACCCGGCTTGTTCAAAGTCGAATACACGGGAGATTTCTTTGTGGGGCTCTGTTCTAAAACCTATTTCTGGAAAGAACAAACCAAATTCAGCTGTAAAGGGTTGAGTAAAAAACACAATGCCTTCACCAAAGAAACCTACCAAAAGGTTCTTCAAACGCGAGAGAGTGGGAGTGGAAAAAACATAGGGTTCAGAACAGACGAAAAATCTATATTTACGTACGCTCAAACCCGCAAATCTCTTTCCTTTTTTTTTACATTAAACGAGTTCTCGCTTCTGACGGTGTCACAAACTTTTCCTACGCCTGTATAGACTTTGTTTCGTTGACCCCTCCCTGGCAGCTTCTTTTTTTTCTGTATTTGTATGATAGCGTTCCAACGTGATTGTGGTCTTGATGAGTGTTCGAATAGTCGTTTTATTTTTTTCTTGTATCAGAGTGTGCTGTTTAATCCATTTTTTTGGGAAAACAGTCCCCCACCTCCTCGTGGTGTTTCCTGGGTGGTCCTTCATTCTGTTAGACTGACTAAAGTTAAAATTACTTTTTGCTTTGACTTTAGTCCGTTTTATAGCTCGAACGATCAGCGGACGGGGGAAAACATGTCATTTACACTAATATCATGATGCTCTGATGCAACATGATTTTCTTTTTTTTTTGACACGCAAATACGTTGATATAGCCTTCCAGATTCGATTATACAGTTCGATGGTTAGAAAAACATTCAGCTTTTTATATAAGTGACAGACAGGCGTATACATTACCGTGCATGCGTTTTCATCGCCCTTAGGGTCTTTATTAGCGAGCACACATCGATTTTACGATGCCATCACCGAGCATCCTGTGTCATATCCTTCGCCCCTAAGGCTTTTTAATAGCAATGTCGAGAGTCAGTCATGATCAGCTGGTAAGGGTGTAGCGGGTAAACTTCGGACCTTTCAAGGGAGCTGACTGCCTTTTTTCAGCATGTGTTTGTGTGTTGTCACCCTTGGGAGACGGCCTAAACAAAACAAAAAACAAACAAACAAACAAACAAACAAACAAAGACACCTACTAACCCCAAATCTCATTTTTTAACAATTAATGAACCAGTCTAAAGAGTCAGTCATGATGAGCTGGTAAGGGTGTAGCAGGTACACTTCGGGCCTTTCAAGGGAGCTGACTGCTTTTTTTTTTTTAATAATGTGTTGTGGCCCTTGGGAGATGACTTAACCAAAAAAAAAGAGTCGCTTAAACCAGTCTGTCATTTTTTTCTTTACGTTTTTAAAGCGCGATGCAAGCATCGTGCATGCTTCGTCATCGCCCGTAGGGTCTATTAATAGGGACGTCACATCGATCTCCCGATTCCATCACAGACCATCCTCTGTCCCATGATTCGCCCCTTCGGCATTTCAATAGCGAACTTTGTGACCTCCGCCTCAACCGCCTCCGTTTACCGCCTCCGTTTTTGGGGCATGAGAAGTCCCTATTCCTACTACTCACCATTTCACCCCTTCTACCCAGTATAGCTCACACCATTCACCCCTTTCCATCCAGTATAGCTCACACCATTCACCCCCTTTCTATCCAGTATAGCTCACACCATTCACCCCCCTTTCTATCCAGTATAGCTCACACCATTCACCCCTTTCTATCCAGTATAGCTCACACCATTCACCCCTTTCTATCCAGTATAGCTCACACCATTCACCCCTTTCTATCCAGTATAGCTCACACCATTCATCCCTTTCTATCCAGTATAGCTCACACCATTCACCCCCTTTCTATCCAGTATAGCTCACACCATTCACCCCTTTCTATCCAGTATAGCTCACACCATTCACCCCCTTTGTATCCAGCATAGCTCACACCATTCACCCCTTTCTATCCAGTATAGCTCACACCATTCACCCCTTTATATCCTGTCAGCCTATGACACCCACCTATTCTTGTTCGGTGTTGAGTGGGGTTTGGTTACCACCTAAGCCTTATCGATGATTTAGGCTGTCCTCTAATAAGAGATCGCGCTTTCATTTTCAGAGAATATTGAAAGAAAATCGTTCAAAGGATATCCTGCTTACGTCACAACAACAACAACAACCACCACCACCACCACCACCGAGCTTGCTACAGTTTTATTAGCGTGCATTTGGATATTGTTGGAGAAGAGAAAAAGGGGCAATGCATTCCATTCAAACTTGATGCTTTTAATTTCTGTTCCTTGCATGGCTTAAAATAAAAACAATTTCCTTTGGACGTTCACACAAAACTGGAATCAGAGTGTGCACCATTTATCTCCCCGTCTATCCGTGTCCAAGGAATCACCCCCCCCCCCCCATCTTCCCCCTTCCGTCTTCCCTCTTCCTCGAATCCCATTCCTTTCTTCCGTTGCTCCCCCTTACTCCCATCCCCCCCCCCGCCCCCCCCCCCCCCCCCCCCCGCCCGATCCCTCCTCTCCTTTTTAGAAAATGACCGAAAGTGCACGAGGTACATTTCCATTTCTGTTTCCTCAGCATCAACTAACGTGATGGCATTTGTGCGTTGAAAGTGAACACAAGCATAGTCATGCATGTACGTTGACGTTGCAATACTGTAACCTTTTCAAGTTTTGTTTCCCTTTATTCACTGTGTTACGTTACGAAATATATCGTTCTTCCTTTTCCTGAGCAGTATGACAACAATGAAAATACATTTTTGTGCGTTTGTATAGGTGACTTTGAAATCGTGCGACTCTGTCTGTCTGTCTGTCTGTCTCACTGTCCACACGGGAATAGTCAGGTCACTGTTTTGTCCATCTAGTATTCTTTGCAAATACTGCAGAACTTGTTTAACTCCGATCCCAGTGAATCAATCAATCTCCAGTCTCTGATAATAACTGTGTTGAGCGCAGACGGCTTCACTGGCATTGAACGTATTTTGGTTTCAAGGTGAGGAGAGTAACAATCCCAACGGCTCTTCTGACCAATGAGAGGATGTTACTATTTTTGGCGCAAGGCAAAAAAAAAAAAATTGAACATAATAAGGTAAGATTTCGCTTTTTACTTTTAGCCGTTAAATTCACTGTTTATATTGTTTTGATTGATTATGAGGGGGAGGGTGGTGGTGGTGTAAGCGGAGCAAGGCTGAATTAGAAACCAGGTAGGTAAGAGTCACGTCTTTCTGAACAACAACAACAACAACAAACATTCTGTCCTGAAAAGCAAAACAAATAATACAGAAAACGCTCACCACTATTTTACGATTCAAAACACGACAGCTAACTACAACAATTTTCAAGGCAGATAACTCAGAACCGTGCTAGGGACGCCTGACATTCTTCTTAATTCATCGCCCCATCCACACACACACAACAACAACAAACAAACAAAAACAAACAAACAAACAAACAAAACAACAACAACAAACAAACCCAACAACAACAGACGATGAATTAAAACACATAATGATGCGACAAAAACACCATAAAAAGACCAGATGGGTTGGACAATATGTATAGTTAGACTTTATAGTCGCCAGACTACAATTAAGAAAGCAAACGAGGAGAGGAGAGGGGAGGAGAGATAGATAGATAGATAGATAGATAGATAGACGGACGGACGGACGGACGGACGGACGGACGACGGACAACAAGAAAGAGCAAAGGAGTGGGCATGGGACGACATCAACGTGAAGTGCCCAAAAGATAGAAAACGCATCATGAAATGAAAGTCCCCATCCTGTTTCCACCCACCTGTTGCACAGTTTCATTCTTTGTCCTGCTACTACTGTAAACTGCTTTAAAAGATTAAATCACAAGCAGGTTCAAGGTAAGTGGGAAACACTACTTTCCTGTGAACGCGTACACATTTCATTTGACAGTATCCGACTGTTTCGACACGGGATCAAAACACTCGACACGTAAACGGCGTTCCAAGTTGAATACCACTCGCAAGAAAGTTGAATTTATTCCGTCGAATCACGAAGTAAATAAACGTTGATATCTACATATGAATAAAAACATCACAGGGGAAAAAAACCGCAAGCAAGTTGAGACAACCCGGTCTCTCATTCGGCTTCTCTGCCCTGTTTCAAAATGACACTTTGATGAAAACAAGATCAGCCAGATGATACGGCTAGAAATCCAGAAAAAAAAATCTTTGCAACCATGTAAGTTTTAATTTTCATTTATTTATTTATTTACTTACTTATTTAGTTAATTAGTAAGTTAGTTTTTTCTTTTTTCCCCCAAATCTTTCTTCCCGCACCATACACAGTAAGTCTTTTTAGGCTGGTCTTCGATCTGCAAACTATTTTCACATCGAAGCTGGTGTTATTTAGTTATTTATCAATTTTTTTATTTCCCTAGTTAGTGTTTTTTCTCTCCACATTTTCCTTCCCGCTACACACAGTAAGTCTTTTCGGGCTGACCCAATTAGATCTGCAAGCTATTTTCACACTGAAGCTGGTGATCGTCAAGCCGAAGAAGCGGGAGAAGAAAAAAAACACCTTGCAGTCCCCGCCCCAAACAGCAAGCTGGATGGGAAACAACAGACTGTCGGCGGCTTTGCCTGATCACACCACACATGTGCGAGCACAGTACAATACCGCAGGCACTTTGCGTTCGCGGACACGTAACACTTCGCGGATGTGTGTGCTTGCCGCACGCGCGCGCCCTTGTGTGTGTGTGTGTGTGTGTGTGTGTGTGTGTGTTTGCGAGCGCGAAAATGTAAGAACGCGCGCTTACATCTGTCTTAGTGCGTGTGGAGATTATGTCTCTCTCTTCCTCTGTGTGTGTGTGTGTGTGTGTGTGTGTGTGTGTGTGTGTGTACGCAAGCGCGCGCACGAGGACCAGCTGCCATTTCAAGATACCTACAGGAAGCATGTTGAGGGCGACCACCATTGGTTCAAGTCTTTAGGTAAGCACGCCATCCTAACTTTTTTTTTTTTTTGTTTTGCTGTCTCAACCTCAACGCCACCTCAGAGGCTGTGCACCCACGCCGCTCATTCCGACACCCCGTCCACAGCCACTGCCCGGTCGGCCCCGCCGCAGCCCCGGCACCGACAATCCACAGGGAGCAGTCAATGTCAAGTCGTCAAGAGGCAACCCACCGGAGGAGACACTGCACTGCTGCCGAGTCACTTCGGTGGTGTTCAGTGGCGCCTGTTCTGATCTAAAATACGCAGGACACCACCTACTAAACCCCCCACAGACGACAATAATTGCTTAGTCGCAGAGCCGGCGTGAGTGAGCTCTCCCTCCGGAGGGCGCCACCACGTCCGTCCAACGACAGCCCCCATGGACTCGCCGATACCGGTGACCCCGACGGAACCAAACCAAGGCCACAGACGTAGAAAGGACATCGAAATTGAGGTCACCATGAGAGCAGGGCATGAAGGGCCACAGAATTTGAGACATTTTTTTATGCTGATCGATGAGAATGAGGATGATTAAGATGATGCTACGGATTTCCATTTCGGTCTGAGACTACATGACAGGGCTGTACTCTACGCTTTCTTTCATAATATATCCCGGCGTCAACCAGGCCCGAGAGATACAGGCACCTGCAGTGTTGGTCAGGAAATTTGAGCAACACTCTCAGAAACGCATCCATTAAGTGGATGAAACTCGACTGTGTGGTCCCAGTCTTCCCACCTGAGTCCGCAGCAAACTCAACTCTGGGTAGGAACCGGTCGGGGCAGAAAAACCCACATGACTCTGATGGGGTTCGAACCCACGACCTCCCAGCCGGGAGTCCGGGATGCTAACCACTTCGCCACGGCGGCTGGTACGCCATTCTAACCTGGGGACAGGATGTTCAAGAGGAATGCACCACGAACGTTTCCTCCAAACGTCTGTTCTCGGGCGTTATTACACCCTTTGAGATTCCACATCACTTCACCGACAGGGCTAGATACGTAACGTATCCAACCCGTATTGCGCTTTCTACGTATCCAACCCGTATTGCGCTTTCTACGTATCCAACCCGTATTGCTCTTTCTACGTATCCAACCCGTATTGCACTTTCTACGTATCCAACCCGTATTGCGCTTTCTCGCGCGATTTTCTCAGATCGTACGGTTTCGACAGGGACGTGTTTACGTACCAAACTCGAGTACGTAGTCGTACCTGTATGAGTTTCACAACAGCAAAAAGTCAGGTTTCAGGGAAAGTAACATTTTGGTTGTCTTTTGAAAACCGTTCCTTAGCCACGTGTGTATGTTATATTTGAGTAAGTTGTAAACAGTTTGTGTGTAAGGCTTTCAATGACACCATCACCTATCCACAGGCGAAAACCTGGCGACCGGGGGCAGCAAGCACGTATCGCCTACTCCTCACTGAGAACAAGGCATGAGATTGCGGCCTCATTTCAGGCATATTCTAACTACCTGCTTTTGAGATGTTTTTCAAAAACAGACAGCTTCTTCCTGGCTATAAAGCAGTTAGTGTAAATCACCGATGTGTTTTTGATCAGTCGAGGCTGTACGCTTGTGTTGAAAATATAAATCGCATGTGTTCGAGGAACAGTGCTAAAAGTTGACACAGATTTCCAATCAGCCTTGCCACACATGTCTACTTCATCGGCTGAAGCTAACCTTTCCACGCCACTATAGGCGGCACACAACAGGAAGCCGATCGCGGTTTCACTGCCCCCCTCCCCCCCCACACACACCCACACCACCACCCTGGTAAATTATTACCGTTTATCAAAAGGTGAAACATTAATGGACACACTGCGTGTAAAGTAATGCCGATTAATGTGAAATTAATGCTGAACAGACGAATTAATTTGCGACAAATCTGGATGCAAAAAGCAGTATTCTCTACATTGCAGTCAGTGAAATGCACAGCAAAGCACAGGGGACACAGAGCACAGTCATCACTCTACCTGCTTTTGAGATGTTTTTCAAAATCTAAAACAACAACAACAAAAAAGTTTGAAAATCTATAGTTGTGAACTCAGTTATCTACAAACACTTGTGTGTGTGTGTGTGTGTGTGTGTGTGTGTGTGTGTGTGTGTGTGTGTGTGTGTGTGTGTGTGTGTGTGTGTGCGTGCGTGCGTGCGCGTCACACACACATACAAACAAGCAAACACACACACACATTCACACACACACACACACACACACACACACACACACACACACACACACACACACACACACAGAGAGAGAGAGAGAGAGAGAGAGAGAGAGAGAGAGAGAGAGAGAGAGAGAGAGAGAGAGAGAGAGAGAGAGTAGAAGAAGAACAACAACAAGAACAAGAACTTTCAGGCACCAAACTTTCAGAAAACGAGGGAGCTATTAGCCTAAAAGACCCTCTGGCATGCCAACGGAGACTTAGCTGGAACGGTTCGCTCAAACGCTTGTATTGACGTGAAATTTACGGAGAGTGTTCAAGGAAGCGTACTATTTGCAGGGCGGCACGTGCTCGATGTGTGGGAATAACCACGCACTGGACGAGAAGATGAAACAAGAGGGCGCAAAATGTGATTGGGCTGTATGCTGTGCAACCTTAAGAAGCGTAGGCCATTGCATAACCTATATGACGTCATCTGACGGTCTCGGTCTGTCTGCCTGTCTTTGCACAATCTGTGTGACGTCATCTGACGGTCTGTCTGTCTGTCTTTACATAATCTGTATGATGTCATCTCACGGTTTGTCTGTCGGTCTGTCCATCTGCCTGTCTGTCTCTCTGTGTCACAAAACGCGTTCAAACCTTTGAGGCAGTGGCACTAATACGGACAAAGCATTTGCTCTATCCGATAGGTTCTTGGACGGTTTTGTTGCGTGAAATAACTTTGGAGCTGACGCGTTTTTCTTTGATGACGTCAGTCTTAGCTCTGAGCCACGCTTGAGATGAGTCACATTGAACACCGTGCAAACATGCTTATCAAACTAAACACATTAGCTAAACAACAACAACAACAGCAACAGCACACGTAAACGTCCACGTGAACATCTTATATTAGAAAGAAAACGGTAGTATGTGAACAGTGATGAGAGTTTAAACAGTATCTGATGTACTGAATGTCAACCATCGTATGTACACGCCTGTATTAACGTTTGTTTCGCCTCCACTAAGAACTTCAGATCAAAGTGGTAATTTAAATTTTCCAGTCCGATATGAAAGACTTAAAGGAGAGAAGTTTGTATGCGTGCGTGCGTGCGTGCGTGCGTGTGTGTGTGTGTGTGTGTGTGTGTGTGTGTGTGTGTGTGTGTGTGTGTGTGTGAGAGAGAGAGAGAGAGAGAGAGAGAGAGAGAGAGAGAGAGAAGAGAGAGACAGAGAGAGAGAGAGTGACTGATATTTTATTGTCATTACCAAAGAGGTCTAAGACACAGAGAGAGAGAGAGAGAGAGAGAGAGAGAGAGAGAGAGAGAGAGAGAGAGAGAGAGAGAGAGAGAGAGAGAGACAGACAGACAGACAGTCAGACAGACAGGCAGATAGGCAGAAAGACAGAGCAGATTCCCCAACATGGAACAGAAGGAAACGTGTCTGAGTCATGGTGTGTGGGTAAGTGTGTGTGTGTGTGTGTGTGTGTGTGTGTGTGTGTGTGTGTGTGTGTGTGAGAGAGAGAGAGAGAGAGAGAGAGAGAGAGAGAGAGAGAGAGAGAGAGAGAGAGAGAGAGAGATTTTCCTCAACATGGAACGGTGGGAAATACATCTGAGTCATGGTGTGTGTGTGTGTGTGTGTGTGTGTGTGTGTGTGTGTGTGTGTGTGTGTGTGTGTGTGTGTGTGTGCGGTGTGCGGTGTGTGTCTGGAGGAGAAACAGCAGCCAACCCCCACCCCCACCCCCCAGCTCACGCCACATGTTCTTGCTCCTATCACAGCACAGTTCCCAGGCCCAAACAATTAGTCTGATTTATTCCACCACGTAAACCTGTCCCACATGGCGTCTCTTCGTGCAGATTGTGGGCCACAATAAAGAACGATTTATACAGCCGCGCCCATAATGTTATTCAGAACAGCGAATTGGCACATGGTACTCGATAATCGGACGGCAATTACGGAAAAAGACGGACGAACACTTTGAGACACATAAACACACCGGTGCACACCCTGGCACACATGCCATCGTGTTTACAAACACAATACTGTGTTTTGTAGTTAATTTTTCAAACAGTTGTTAGCACATGTTTGAAGGTAGTAGCAGTACTGTCAATATCACACAAATCGTAGAATAGTGACTGCCAAATATTTTACTGAAAAGATCGAAAAAAGGATGGATGCCACAATATAGACCTTACAATAAGAGCAAAACACACACACACACACACAAAACAAACAAACAAAACAACACATATACAGTTGTATCGGGTGTAGTGTACAGAAACAAAAGAAAGAAAAAAAAAAGGGGGGGGGGGGGGGGGGGGCATAACAAAATATAGAAACAAACAAAGAAAATACAGATATAAGAAAGGTCAGGAGATAAATCAAAATGTGACAATTTGTGCTACTACATGGAAAGATCGACTTGACTGATGAAAAGAACTTCGAAAACGGTTGCGAACACTTTGACTGGGGAACACGTCACAACAGTGTAACACTGTCACTACGTTTGATGAAATATCGTGATGCATATATGTCAATACGTAAGGAAATAAAATCACAGTATAGGACACTTAGGCATACTGTACATTCAACAACACAAGGCCAGGTCTTCAGAAAACGGATGTCCATGTTATGTTGTGCGTAATATGTAGACATGTCGTGTTTGAGATTTTCTACAATAATGTCCACAACATTGCCAGGAATGACATCATATTGTTCTTGTAATACTTCAGTTAAAAACAGGTGTGTTGGACAAACTAAACGCCTGGCAACTGAAAAGCATTCACGCTGAAAAGCACGTGAAGGAATTCCACCGTTGTCACCGTCTCCTTAGGCAAGCCAGTCCCATGTAAGGGAGGTCAGCGAAGTCAAGCGGAATGCATCCTGTTTTGCCCAAACCTTTATTCCCATGCGTAATTATATATATATATATAAAAAGAAACCTTTATTCCCATGCGTAATTATATATACGTTACTTCCCTTCCAAAGATGAACTGTCAAGTGTTATGTTTCACCAAATTAATAGTAACGTTGAAGAGAACGGAGAGAAGTCATAAACAAGAACGAGTGGCAACAAAAGCGCTTTTTTTTTCTGGGCGAAGCGTGCTGTATTTATGCAGATAAAAGCGGCGCTGGATGAAATATGACGGAGACAAATGTGAACGTCACGTACGTGACAGCATGCACACGAAACTGGGCACGGCCTGGAACACTGTTGACAAGCATGAAGTCACTGCGCCATTTATGTGACGTGTTCTCTCTCTCTCTCCCTCTCTCTCTCTCTCTCTCTCTCTCTGTGAGTGAGTGAGCGCGAGCAGAAGTGGGACAAAGGGAGGGGTGAGAGGGATGTGCAGGATCTGTGTGTGTATGCACTTGCGTTGTTTTATGCTGTTTGATCTCTCCACAGCCATACCCCCACACACACACACACTCACACACACACACACACACACACACACACAGAGAGAAAGAGAGAGAGAGAGAGAGAGAGAGAGAGAGAGAGAGAGAGAAACTCGAAGCAGTTTGGCTAGTAATCAGGTTGAAGAAAACGAAACCCATCAAAATCGGATTTATATATCGAAACCCATCTGAAAATGCTGATTGGATGGTCAGATTTACGGACATGATGGATGCAGCATCGCTTGATGGTACAGAATTAATACTTTTAGGTGATTTCAACACTGATCTATTCAAGTGCCATACATTATGGTCAGACCGGACTACTTCGTACAACTTATCTCAAATCATAGACATACCCACCCGAGTAACGCCCACAAGCAAAACATTAGTCGACCACATCTATCTTTCTGAACCACATAACGTCATTGAGAAATGTGTGCCTTTGAATGGATGCAGCGACCACTTTCCACTATGCATTACGTCGAAAAGAAGTGGAATTAAAATTCCAAAAACAGACCACAAACAAATTACTTATGAGGATAACTTTCTCACTGACCTCATGAATTCCCCCTTATAAATGTTTATGATTACATTGATCCAGAAAAAAGCGCTAAAGTTCTGGCTATACACGTTTAATTCTGTTTATGACAAGCATGCGCCATTCAAAACGCGTAGAGTTAACCATAGTGCAAAACCAAAGTGGATGACTGATGAAATACATGCTGCTTGTTTCTTACGCGACGATCTGCTTGAAGCAGAAGGGAAGTCGGATGGATTTGAAAGGCAACGTAATAAAGTCAATTCAATGAAACGAACAGCAAAATGAAATATTTTCGTGAACTTGTAGCCAACAAACAAAATTCCAAGTCCATATGGAAAGCAATAAATGAACTTACAAATAAAACTTCACAATCAAATATGGAAAGCAATAAATGAACTTACAAATAAAACTTCACAATCAAAGATAAGTCCCATAACCAACATAACACCGAATGAACTCAAAAAACACTTTACAACAGTTGCAGAACACATTGTCAAAGAAAAAAAATACTGAATCAAATGACCTACAAAAACTGAAGAACTTTGTCAATGCTAAGAACATTCGTTCAGCTCCGCCAGTTCCGCCAATGACAGTTAGTGACGTTTAGCAAGCTTTATGCCAATTAAAGCAGACAGGAAATCGCGGACTTGACGGGATTGATGGAAAAATTCTTAAACTATCAGCATCTGTTATATGTGAAACTCTTATCTACATTTACAATTTATGCATTGACAAATGTCACTTCCCCGCTCAGTTCAAAGTTGCAAAAGTAATACTCATTTCCAAACCTGGAGACACATCTGAGCCATCGAACGAATGACCTACATCCATTTTGCTACTTCTATCCGAGACTTTGGAAAAGCACATAAATAAATATATTTGCCACCATTTTAATTCCTCCAACCTACTACATAAAAATCAATCGGGATTCAGGAAAAATCATTCTTGTCATACAGCACTTACAAACCAAGTAGATCAATGGCTAGCCGGTATTAATGAAAATAAATATTGTGGAGCACTGTTTGTCGATTTTGCAAAGGCTTTTGATGTAATTGACAACAAACTATTTGTCACGGACAAAAAAATGAAACAACCCAACTTGGGAAGTCGCCGGCCACTTCGACTGGACATAAGTCCAAACGCAGACATCTTGGCGCCACGTAGACCGGGCCCATGGTTCGGATCCGGCCAATTAAGCTTAGTGGAGAGGCCTCACAGAGACGGTACGATCCACCCAGACTGACTAAGCCGTTTTGACCGACGCCTCGATGTCTAGCGAGACGAGTCGCAGCGCCTGGCCCAGACTCATCTAGCCACTTTGTGGAACCAGCGTCATTGTTAGTCAGACGTCGTGGCGCCCACCTTGACTCAGCTAGCCACTTTAGGTTGACCAGTGTCCACGACTTAGCCACACGGCACCAGTTAAGTAGGAAAGGGGGGAAGGTAGTGCGTGGTGGGGTGAAATCTAGCTAATCAATTAAATGACCAGTTGACCACCACAGAGAGTAAGGCGTGTCGGCGGGGACTGTCATGATTTGAATGTCCAATGGAATTAGAGGGAGCTAACTTGGGGTGTCAGGGCGGTAAAAATACTGACCAATGGTACTCGCCCTTTTTGGACAGATCGGAACGAATAAAGGAATGCGTGAGGGAGAGAGAGAAGAAGAGGAAAACGAACAGACAGAGAGAGAGAGGGAGAAGTTCGGGGAAGTAGGCTCTCGCCTACAGGAAGGCAGGGAGATGAGAACGAACAGAGAGAACGAGGGGGAGAACGAACAGAGAGAGAGAGAGAGAGGCCTGAGTGTAATCTCTGGGGAGAGAAGAGAGAGAGATGAGGGGAGGAGAGAAGAGAACCAAGTTGAGAGATTAGCATGAGATAGTCTGCAGAGGAAGGACTGAGGAAGATATGGAGAGAGAGAGAGTTGCTAATTAATGAAGAAGAAAAGAAGAAAAGAAAAAAAGAAAAGAAAAGCAACCATGTCCATTTGATAAGAGCAGACTAGAAGAGAGAGAGAGAGAGTGCAATGCGTTAATGCAGGAAGAAAGAAAGGGAACAGATCGATGTTGATAGTCACTGTTCTATCCTCACTGGGTTCGACCTCGTACTTGGCCAGCGCCACTTTCATCAGCAGTCCAGCCTGACCAACGCCAGCAGTCCGGCTTGGCCGGTGCAAGCAGACCAACACCAGCGCCAGCAGTTGTGACGCGTTGTGAAAGTGACAGTGAAAGAAAAAAAAAAAAGGAAAAGAAAAAGAGACAGTGATTCGTGAATAGTTAAGATCACCTGGCCAGGTAAAGTAGAAATCTATTTATACCCGGGTTAGTTAATGATGTTTTAGATAAATGATTTTGTGAAGTTCAGGAAAGAGAGAATGTTTTATTTTATTTGATCCATATGCATTGATGTTTCTTTCTATGATCATGTGTAGTAAAGTTATAGACTTTACTAGTGGTTTGATGTGACGAATGCATGATATATGAATGAGATTGTAAGCAAGCTGTGAGTGTGTTTGGGCTGTGCGCTAGTCCTTCCTCCACTGACATTACACCGAGGTTGACAATTTATTGGCGAGCCTGCCAGGATATTCTGGCCCATTTATTATAATTGTTCAACTTCTCAGAGAGGAAGCTGGGTGGGATTCAAGTATTGTAATCCTAAGACAAGGGGTTGTCTTACTGTATGTTCCCAAGATAGTTAAAATACTAGCTTGGCATTGCTTCCAAGATAGTTAATACTAGGCTTGGCATTTCAGCCCCAGAGTACTTATTTCGCACAGATTGCCTATAATTCGCTCTCATAGTTGGGTCAGGCGCTGGGCGTCTTATAAAAACTAATTACGTTGTCCCAAGCAATATTATCATTCTAGGATTGTGCTATTACGTCACTCGTGTCGGTAACCACCAGTTTGGCTGTCGTTGTTATAAAATCTTGTTCAAAAAAAAAAAAAGATATAATGGCGGAAGAAAAGAACACCCCTATTGAACAACTTGTGAGCGTCGCTCGTGATTTAGGCTATTCGGGAGAAGAGTTGCGAGCATTCGTTGAAAACCAGCAAAGATGGAAAGGGATGAGCGAGCAGAAAGACGACGTGTCGCTGTAGAAATAGCAGAGCAGGAAAGATTAAAAGCTAGCGAGACGCAGGAGACAGAAAGAATGAAGCAGGAAACAGAAAAATTTAAAGGGTTCAGCTAACAATGATAAAGAAACGCAGGAGACAGAAAGAATAAGGGAAGCGCAGGAGACAGAAAGATTAAAGGTTCAATTAGAGTTAGAGAAAGTAAGAATACAAAGGGAGACCACCGAGGATGGGAGTTCAGTTTCCAGTGACTCTGGCGCAGCTATGCCCCCCGACCCAATTGCCAAAATTCTCGGAGGGAACCGATTCGATTGACGCATACATCAGTCGTTTCGAAACGTTTGCGACCAGTCAGGGTTGGCCTCCAGAAGAGTGGGCAGTCATTTTGTCGGCGTTACTGACGGGTAAGGCATTACAAATTTTCACTGCGTTACCAGCAGAACAACAGTCTGATTTCGGCGCTGTGAAGGAATCGTTGATGAAAGGATTTGACCTCACAGAGGAGGGGTTCAGGAAGAAATTTCGTTCAGCTAAATTACAAGCAGGGGAAACGTACACTCAGTTTGGTGCACGTCTAGATCACTATTTGAGAAATGGTTAGAGTTGAGTGGTACGAAGAAGGAGTTCGCTGAGTTGAAAGAGCTAGTTATGAAAGAACAGATTTTGTCAGGTTGCGGCCCTGAGTTAACCATACATTTGAAAGAGAGACAGCCAGAGACAGCAGGAGAGTTGTTGAAGTTCGCAGAGGTGTATAGAGAGGCACGTTTGGGCACTAAGGTGCAGGAGAAACAGGTGCTAGGCACAGGTGAGAAGAGTGCAAGGAGACAGGAGAGTTTTCTGCAAAGTCTGCAAACCCAGTGGTGGGCAGAAGGAAGGGCAAAGGACATTAGGTGTTTCATTTGTCACAAGAAGGGACATGTGGCGAGGGATTGTCCGCATGAGGTTCCAGAAGGCAGCAGCCTTGCAAGAGGTGGATAAGGTCGTCAAGGGAAACGACCTGCAGTGGAACCAAAGGGATTCAGTCTGAAGAGGGTGGAGTGCGGCCTATGGCTACACTGGACAGCATCAGTGTCAGGGATGGAGGCACTAGGCTGAGTGGTTCGTTACCAGTGGAAGAAGGGTGGATTGGCCAGCAGAGGGTGAAAGTGTTACGGGACACTGGTTGTTCATGCGGTTGTAGTACGAACAACGCTGGTCGATAAAGGGGATTTGACAGGGCAAATCAACCTGTACTCTAATCGATGGCACTGTGAGGATTTTCCAGT
>JAFLJL010003367.1:0-25000 GCA_018398815.1 Conus ventricosus | reverse complement strand
AACGTTTCCCGGGGGTTTATAAGCGTAACTGTTTTTGGTGCTAAAACATATAAAAAAGAAAATGCTGAAAAAAGTTTTTACCCCATTGCGAACTGGTATTTTGGGGGAAAGAAATTGGGATATCAGGAGTTTTAACTCGTATTTTTCATGAAACTCAGCAAAGACTAGGGATAAAAGGGCTGAAGGAGGAGTTTTGGAAAAGGGAAACTTTTAGAGGCGAGATGCAGCTGCCAAATGAAGCAGACGACCGAGAGATTAGGCTTAAAAAATGCTGCTTTAAAGGGGCTAAAGCAAATGCGCAGACGCAGGATTTCAGCTGCAAAACGAGGCAGACGCAAAAGGGGGCAAAAGCGATGCAAAAGGTGCAGCGCCAGAGCTAAACAACAGAGAGTGCAGCTGCCCAGCAAGAGCAGAGGCAAAAAGTCAGCTGCCAAGCTAAAGCAAGAGAAGTGCATCCCAGAGCTAAACAGTTTCAAAGGGGCAGAAAAAAGCGAACCCGGAGATTTTTTACCAAAAAAATTTTGAGTTGGAAAGAAAAAAAGTCTGAAAATCGCGTGAAATAGACCCCATTTCTGAGTCGAGGCCGCAACAAATTTTGCCACCTAGACTAAAACCCCACTGTTCGGAAGAAATGATTCAATCGCGCCTATATCATCGGTTTTAAATCGGTTGCCGGCAGAGGGCGGGCCAAGAAACGGGGCAATAAACCTGTCTCCCTTTTTTTACAGGTCGTCGTTACACACAGTATCCACCCTCCCAAAAAGGGGGACAGGAGTTTTTTGACAATGAAACGGGGTGCTAAAGGCATTTTTTTTGACAAAAAGGTTTTAGGCGAATTTTCGCGAGGCGAGAACGAACGGGTGAGACATACCCCCTTCAGTTAGGGACCACTATTTCAAAAAATGGGTAGAACTTAGGAGTAGACGGGTTTTTTTAAAGGCCTCAAGACACTGGTGATAAAGGGAACAATACTTGATGTTGGGGACGGGCCCACCATCCACATTAAGGAAAAATTGCAAACCACAATAGTGGGTCTTCAACGGCGAGACTTACCGGGAAGCGGGGGTTTTTCCCCGAAAAAAGGAAACCCCGGGAACTTTCGAGGATAGCAGCCCGACATGACTCACCAAGAGTCAGCAGTACACACCCGTAGGGCCCCCAAACTTCCCCGGAGCAAACAAGGGGGAAAACCCCCTACCACGTGGGGGAGGAAAAACTACCTGTTTTCGGCTAAGACAGGGGACTTTGGGTAGGATTGATATTTAAGTCCCGAAGCAGCACAAGAGGATCAGGGCCCCGAGAAGGCAGTAAAAAAGATGAACAAAAACAGTGTTTTTTTCATTTTTGGTGTTTTTCACCGATTTAGGGGATAACTGGATGTGCACAAAGGCAGAGTGGGGAAAAGTGGTTAATGTATTTGAACTCTGGGTGACGGTGTCAGGTGAAGGATCCGGTTAAGAAGGGACAATTTACAAAAAACACAGAGGTTAACAATAATGGAAAGTGAGAAAAAACCCCTGGTGTTATTGATACACCATTTTATAGTGGGAAATTACAGGGTTGGCTGTTTTGAACCGCCGATGAATTTGGGAATCGGAAAATCCCCGGGCACGTGGGTACGGAGACCCAGACCGGGACTCTGTGTTGAACAGGGGAAAAGGAACACGTGAGGAAAAAACGTGTCCCGTAACCTACCGCACTCATTTTTGGGCAAACAAAAGGGCGCACTCGTCAAAAAAAGGGTTTTGGTTTTGCTCAAAAAAGGAAAGAAACGTGTTTGGAAGGGACAATCGGTTTGAGATCAAGGTGGGGATTTAAACCCAAAAATTACTCACTCGATTCGGGGGGAAACAAAAACGACAGATCGTTGGCCTAAAAAGCGCAGAAAGGCGGTGAGTCAGAAAAACTGTGACTCACCCGGGCCATCTCGCTAAGAAGGCCTCAAAAAAGGCTGCCAAGATTTAATGGCCCCGGTATCCTTGGCGATGAAAGGGGTTTCGTTTTACAATCACAATTCCGCGGGGTTGGAAAAGGTGCGTGTACGAAAGGGGGGTCAAATGGTCTTAAAACCCAAAAAAATTGGGCCAAAAAAAATGGCGGTCGAGAAGTCAGGTATGGGTGCGTGGTCTTTTGCAGTTTCGCTATGGTGACTGGCTATTTCGAGCCAGTGATAAAAGAAGGGGAGAAATTTCCGTAGAAACATAAGTTTTTCTTTATATGGCCACAGACTTAGATGGGGAGATTTCCCAATTTATGTTAATAAAATTGCTTTTTAGGTGTATGTATTGATTTTTCTCTTAATTTTTGTTGCAAGGGCAAATTTTTTGCGTTCTCTGGTGTAAGTAGGCTTAGAGAGGGCCCATAATACAGGTTTAAATTGGGGAAAAAAATGCGAGTTTATCTCCTTGAATGTTTTTAGCCAATGCAGGCTTTTCCCTTTGAGGGGGGGGAATTTGTCAAGGACGTGAAACCTCTCACAAAAGGCATTTGACGCTTGGAACAAAGGGGCATTGTACTGGGGAATACAATAGGTAATTGACCAATTTTAAACCCGGGTACGTTTTCCCCCCGCACCGGCCGAAGGGTAATGACAAACAACCCTAGGAGAAGTTGGACCTGCCCAGTGGGCGAAAGGGGAAGGGTTGTAACCACTACCCTGGGGCCCCAAATAGGCTAAATGCTCGGGCAGCTGGGTTTTTTTGTAAAAAAAAATTTTTTATTTAAGGGGGGGGCCTTGGATTTTTTTAAAATGGTTTCCGTGGGCCTGTGTTGGTTTTATTGTAGGGGGGGAATGCTTGTGGAGGGTTTAGTAAACCCTCCTTAAGAAAAAATTACTTGTTAAAGACCACCAAGTCGGGGGAATTTTTCGTGGCCATCGGGGCTAAGTGTGTTTGCTAATCAATTAGTAGGGGGTTGTAAATGCTGATTTTGTGGAAAGCGGATGGGAATTCAGGGTATTTTGAAATAGGGTTTGAGAAGCACGGGACAAAGGCATGGCTCAAGGGGAATCCTTTGTTTTCCCCCCCTATAAAAACGAGGGAGAAAAACGGGTTTGAAAAAAACAACACCAGGGGAGGAAAAGAGAAAGGGAAGGAAGAGAGAGAGGGGAGGATGGACAGGGCGAGAAAGGGGGCAGAGAAACGGGCTGGGGATAGAAAAAAGCTAAGTTTAGGGGTTTAAAAACAAGCTGGAAAAGAAGGGAAAATAAGTTTGAAGCCCAGGGGGTGAAAACAGAAAATGAAATTTAACCCCGGGTGGTGAAGAAAACGAAGAAAAAGTTCGACTCGAGATCCCCAAACACCACGAAACCCAGTCCAAGCCTGGAGCCAGCAACCAAGGGCACACCTCAAACAGTGCTGAAGAAACGTGAAAAACTTTTTTTTAAGAATTGGTGTGGGGTTTAAAGCTGGGTTTGTGTGTGTAAAAAATGGGGCCAGGGAAGAAGTCATTTCATTAAACCCCCGGGTTGGGGAAATATTTTTTTTATTTCGATATTTATTGTGTGTGATTTTATTGTTCATGATAATTTAGTAGCAAGAAATTGCATTTTTTGTTTATCGTTAGGGAGAGACGAAAAGCGTGACATCCCCTTTCCCCGAGAGAGGCGAATGTTTGATGGCGCATGGGTGCAATGGGGTATGAGTGCAAAAAAAACCCTTTGGGTGTTAAGCCTGACAATAATACATCAACTTAGTGCACTTAAGCAATACCATCACGATTTCCCCCCCTCCCGGACAGTCTTGAAAGAAGAAAGACTGTTTTTTATTTTTGGTGCAGAAGGGGTTTTTTCCAGCAGGAAGGGGGCCGAAAGTAAAAAGAATTCACCAGTGTTCTGGGCCCAAAACGAGGGGTCTCTAATGCGAGTGTCAGAGGAAGAGGAAGCGTCTGGGGGAGTATAGTCACGGAATTTTTGAGAGGTAAGAGGGCGAGGGCCCTCCAATGCCCTTTTAAAGACAAAAAAAAGTTTTTACTTGTGCGTTTTTTAAAAAACCATGCAAAATTTAAGCAAGGGAAAACATAGAGGTTTGGGAAATTTCGAGACAAGGCGAGCAGCTTTTTTTGGACTTTTTGCAATTTGCAAGAAGATTCTGTGGACAGCCCCGAAGAAGAGAATTACTTAGTAATCTTGAAAGAAGAAAGCAGAAACCAGAGTCTTGGGGGGCTTTTTCAAAGAAGGTGGGGCACAGATCTGATTCGCCGAAGCTCCAAGTGCATAGCACGCAGATAAAGAAAGTCTGATTTTGAAAGATGTTGATCAAGTACAACGCCTGTTTCGCACATGAGAGTCTGAATGAAGATGTACCAAGTTGAAAAAGAAGAACAAATTGTAGACAACGTTGGAGAATGAGATCAGATTCATTTTGTCAGTTGTTTAACTGAGTTTGTTGCAAGACCATGCCTTTTTCAAGAGATCAGAGCAGTGAGCGATCATGATGAGGATGAGGGAAGACAACCAGAAATGTAGATTTGATTCATCAGAAGCTTGTGGAAAGTCATGATGGGCTACAATGTCAAGATGGTGGTATACTAGAACAAATAAATGATCCAAGGAAGACCTGGGAACACAAATTCAAGCAGCAGAGCTTGAGAAAACCATTGACAGAGACAATTTGGTTTCGACAGCAAAGGTAAGATAAACATGCCAAAGCGTGAGAAGAGTGCCAAAAGTAGTTGAGTCTAGTGAGGAGGTGGATGTCAATGTATCAAGCAGCGACAAGCAGAAGAGAAGCCAGTAAACCTGACCATTATCCGACAGAGAGAAGATCGTATTATTTTCAGCAAGCAGTTTCTGTACTGTGTCCATGCGATAGCGGACTGCAACATAGAGCAAGTTTTTTCGGTCAAGGTGTTTTGAGTTGGAGAGTCATCTTTTCAATTATACTTTGAAAGAAAAGACAATTGGAGACAGTCGAAATTTTTAGGATTTCAGGGTCAAGAGAGGTTCTCAAGAGTCGACACCAGGCATTTCAGTGCAGTGGGAAACAACCAGAAGTGAGATTCAGTTACCACAACTATGATTTATTGCAACAAAACATCCATGCATGCAGATAAAAGTAGATGGAGAGATCCAGTACACATGTTTTGAGTAACATCTGTCGATGCTTCTTTGGACAAAGCAACGTCACAGTCAAAGTACGTCAATGAATCCGGAAAAAGAGTTTATGAAATCAGGTTCAGATACTGACTGAGCATCCAGACTTTCACGGATAAGTCTAATTTTGCTAGTGAAAAGTCACAAAATTTCTGTGGAATGTCAGAGGGACAGACAGATGAAGGAAGGGGAGATGATTTTCTTTACAATGTTATAATTGATTTCAGATTTGAAGCCACTTCAAAATCTTTTTTTATCTTGAGAAATAAATAAAAAAGATGAGCCAAAATTGCAGACGATTTTCTAGCGCGAGGTGCCCGCAGTGAATATTATCAAGCAAAATGAATGTAAGCTAAAATTATTTTCTAGTGATAATATGTTGGATAATGATAAATCGTGTTTGAAAATACATAGGTTTATCAAAAAATTTGCTGGCCTTATTTTGTTTCCTTGATTTTCTATGACTTTGTAGACTCGCAGAGGGAAAATCAAAATGGCCGCTTCCGATCGCGTGTTTGTAATTTGCCAGTGAAAACTTAGTCTTTCGAGGTGAATTATGGATTTATCAGCTCTTCAGATAGTCTTGAAATGTTTCTATCATTTTATTTGTTTTCTGAAGCGTACTAATACCATCATTTACCTTACTCTTTAAATAAGTTGCCTATTGTGTGTGTGTTTACAGTGTTTTTCCTACACTTTGGTGTGGTGCGTGTGTACGTGTGCGTGCCTGCGCTCACACTTGCGTGTGTGCGTGCGTGTGTGTGTGTGTGTGTGTGTGTGTGTGTGTGGTGTGTGTGTGTGTAATGGAAAAAGTAAAATTCAGTGCCCAATCCCATTTCACCTCGAGGAAAAAGAGAGGCAGATAGAGGGAAAAGATGAGCAGAAGCAGAGATGGAGAAAAAGAGAGAGTGGCAGATGAGTCTTGTGGTTTGGAAGGGGGGCGCTTCAGAGTGTGTAAAAGAAAGTGAAAGAGTGGTAGATGAGGAGTCTTATTCTTGGCAGGGGCCTTGAGGGTGTGTATGAAGGGGAAATATATATATATATATAGAGAGAGAGATAGATGGATGATGTTCACATGTGTATGTGTCTATGAGTATGCATACATGGACGGTGGAGATGGTGTTTGGGGTATATAATATATATTATGCTCTACATGTGATATTATAGATATGCTATATATGTACATGGGGTGTGCATAAGATTAAGGTGGGATGGGGAAATTGGGGGAGGGGTATAGAGAGAAAGGGGTGGAGGAGAGATCGTGGGAAAGGAAAAGAGCTGGAATGATTCAAACTAATCCATCATTCAATCAATCATATTCCTTTTTCCACCCCCAGCTAGCATTATCACCCAATCCAACCACATTATCTCACTTACGACAATGATCATCATCCTGTAGTACTGTTGATCTCACTTATGATAATGATCATCATCCATCAGTCATAGATCATTTCTCTATTCCCCCAACTGGCATTAACATACTAAGGCCAGTACACTATTCCACTTTTATAAATGACCATCATCCCACACTACTGTGAATCACACTTACACCATGACAATAATCATCATCCATCAATCATTGTTACCTCCTTCATTCCCCCAACCGCATTATTACACCAATGCCACAACATTATCCAACTTATATAACAATGATCATCATCCTACAGTATTGCTGATCTCGAATGATACAATCATCACCCATCAGTCATCGACCCCCACCCCCACCCCCCATCCACCTTCTTCCTGAACCGGCAGATTATACTAATGCCACCACATTATTTCCCTTATCACAATGACCATCATCCTACAGTATCTCACTTATGACAATGATCATCACCCACCAGTCATTGATATCTTCCTTATTCCCCCAACTGGCACTGTTGTACCAATGCTACATTATTCCACCTACATGACAATGACCCTCACCCTATAGTACTACTGATTCCAAATGTTCACCATCCATCAGTCACTGGAAATACTGTCATCCAGTGATCACCTTCATACTGCATATATTTATGGCAATGAGGAAGCTGACCATTGGCAAAGGAAGGAGAACAGCCAACCCCAACTAGAACAGAAAGTCTCCTTTCAAAAAAATCAAAAGTATTATCAAGGAGAACCAAAAAACCAAAAGGGCAGATGGCTTGAGCAGCACCCTACTTCAACAAGAGGGATGGACACTACCAGATGCCATATAAGACTTTGTGAGACTGAGACAGGGCACTCCAGACTGAGACATCATATGTCCACTATATTCCACAATGGCAGGTCTTCAAATCATCCATGCAGTACAGCAAAACACACCTGCCAACACACCAATGAAGGGAAAGCCCTGTTGACCACTGGAGGGCCTTCGCCATACAGCAGCCTTCGCCAATACCTCCAGGGTTCCTCCCTAAGTGAACAAGGAAGAAGACCATCCTACTGTACTGTTGATCTCTAATGATTATCACCCATCAGTCACTGACCCCCCATCCCCCAAGAATGATTATCATCCTGTAGCACTGTTGTTATATCAAATGGTCATCACCTAATAAGCTTTATTATCATTATTTATATTCAAAACCCCCTTGTGTGTGTGTGTGTGTGTGTGTGTGTGTGTGTGTGTGTGTTGTGTGTGTGGATGAGTGTTTGCACAAAATATAGATACACAATGTATACACACATATTATGGTTGTGTGTGTGTGTGTGTGTGTGTGTGTGTGTGTGTGTGGTGTGTGTGTGCTTAATATGTGTGTGTGATAGTGTTGATTTCACCTATGACAACGGTCACTATTCATCAATCATTGATCATTTCCAATTTTCTGCTCAGTTGGAATTATCATACCAATGCTATCATGTTATTTCACTCATGACAGTGATCAACATCCTAAGCATTGTTTATCCCACTTATGACAATGAAGATCATCATAAAAAAAAAAAAAAAAAAAAAAAATATATATATTATATAATATATATATATATATATATATATATTAATATATATATATAGTGTGTATGTGTTGTGTGGTGAGAGAGAGAAAGAATGGGTGTGTATGTGTGTGAAAACTCCCACAAGTAGTCTCATATGGCCATAATTCACCCATAAACCCTCCTCTCTCACTCCCCCTCCCCACCCTACCCCCACCCCCTTTCTTTTCCCCAACAACACTATTTGCATGAATTTCTCTCCCCCCCACACGCGCCATGCATACATTTGTGAGGGAGGAGAGATATGAACTCTTTCTCTCTCTCCCTCCCCCATTACCCTCTTCCACGCCCCCTCCATATTCTGCTTCCCCCCCCTTCCTCCCCCTCCTTCCCCACCCCCCCCTTCCTCCTGAACGATATCTTACCACCCATTGATCATTTCCATTCTCTTCCAGTCATTACCCACACCCCCACATAACTACTATATCACCATCACCACCCATAAAAATTGTTCATTTACTTATTTATTCATTTATATCTTTATATTCTTTATTTACTTCTTTTATCTTATTTCATTTATTTATTCATATTTACTTATTATTATGATTTTTATTCATTTAATTTCTTTAAAAACTTATTTGGTGTTATGGTGAAAATGAATGAATGTACAGCATACGACTTCCCTTTTTGCTGGTGGCCATCTTGGAAATTGCTGAAAATGTACAAATTTCCTTTTTTTTAAAAATAGACTGTATCTGGTTATGTTCAGGGCATGGAATTGTGCTTCTCAGCCAGATTGGTGTTTGTAGCGTTAAATGAACAATTATGCAACATATATTCCAATTTTTGCGTCGGCCATTTTAAAAAATGCCAAAAAAACATGTTTCTACAAATTTGTCATGGTGGCTCTAAATCAGGTTTGATCAGGACATGAAACTGGCCATCTCTGCCAAATTTGGTGCTTGTTGCATGAAGTGCATGATTTTTCGACATAGAACCCCCGCTAGAACCATCAAAACATACATTCATGTGAATTGGTACAAATTAATACATGTCACTACACAGCATATAGATCAAGATATCAATACATAGGAACTTCAATCATCAGATATCATATTACATATCTTGTTATCACTCACAGATCTCGCCGGCGCCTTCCACAGTGTCTCACATATATATACAGTCAACAGACTCGGTTCCACAGTACCCAAGCCACAGTCTACAACACTAAAAGAAGACAAAGAAGGATAACCAAGGTCCCCACATGACAAGTACAGCCGTTCACAAACACAAGCGATGAAGAAGAAGAAACAGGGTCTCTATATAACAAGCACAATAAATCACGTCGAGCTATCAGAAGAAGAACCGCAAATTTACAAGGCACAATAATCCATAGCAGAAGAACCGCAGATTCATAAAGCACAGCAATCCACAGATGAAGAACTGAAGATTCATAAAGCACAGTAAACCATAGAAGAGGAACCGCAGATTCATAAAGCACAGCAATCCACAGATGAAGAACTGAAGATTCATAAAGCACAGTAAACCATAGAAGAGGAACGAAGCACAGCAGTCTATATTGAATCCCCCGAGAACACAATTTCAGCAAAGTCCCATCGAATACAATAAACTTCGATTCGACGTACCGTTGAACTAAAACAAATATTAACTTCTCCGTGTATTGATATTACAATGTTCACATCAATAAATTCAGCCCACCGACACACATGCGGTGGTACAATTTGAGCACATAAATAATCTTACAGTTACAGGAGTTTTAAGTCACTCTCAGCGAGAGAACAGTAATATGCCAATCCTAACTCACTTTCGCCCTCAAACCAGTTTTCGGGCGAAAGTGCCCTAGGATTGGCATATTACTGTTCTCTGACAAGTAAGACTTCAATAACCAAAAAATAACGATTATCTACAAACAGACATACTGTGTAGGGTTATCCGTTTTCAATACAAATTTACAAAACTTTTCAGATTTTAGTTTTGCTTAATCCTGTGTTTTTTCCTGATCATTTTCAATAACATCATTTTTCGCGCAAACATTCATCAATGCGTCTCTGTCTTTTCATTGAAATAACACAGTCTTTCAACTGCTCCTAAAGTCTTTTAAAACTGAGTTAAGATTTTTGACATAAAATCCACGACCCTTATCCCAGCAAATGTCTTCACTGAAAGCTAGTTTCGACAAAAGCGTTTCTTTTTTTAACTAATGTCTCTTTCTGCGAGCAAGTCTTCTATAATTAAATAGCGTCTGCGTTCCCTCAAACAATCTAAAAAAGGCTTCTAAACACTCACTTCAATTTATTCTGGGATTAACTAAAAATATGGCATCATATCCGTCCATATAAACCTTCTATCATAATATGCTTTGTTCCATTTTAAGTGTTGTGGCAGAAAATCACAATATGAGCAAAATTATAACATAAACTGTTTGTAACAGGTCGAGGGATAAATATTTGTTTTCCCACAACCATCTGTCCCCAGAATCAATGAACAATGAGGTGTTTTTGTCATATAGTTTTAACTGCTCCATAGTTTTATAACATAATTTAATCTATCCAGTTTATAATTTTTATCATAGTCTCCGTCAAAACTGTTCAGTAAAATACACAACCCTATGAGGGCCCTAAAATGTGTAAGATTATTCCATTTTAGTTCTGTAAGATTGTTTCTATTTAAGTCCACATTGATTTTTGTTGCTTGTTGTTATGACTTAATATCCTCACCATTGAGAAAAACGACGACACCAACGTTACGCGCGTTCAAACGTCCTAAGTTTTGCCAGCTAATATTAAATTCCTTTTAATAAGGACTCACTAACGCCCACAACCCCATCCCTCTCCACAACTTTAAAGACAAGAAATTTCAAATACATTAGAGAACGTGTCTCCTAATTTCTGCATGGAAGAACTGTAATTTTGTAGAAGCTTTTTTTCCAACTGTTTCTTTTTTCTGTGAGGATGTCCGCTTTTTCCCATACGGCGTATTTTCATTCAATTTCCTTTCCGACTATTGTCGTCCGGCATAAGACTTACATGTAAAGGGCCAGAAGTTGAATGCTTTCTGAAACTTTTTGACGCTAAAAGATGTAAATGGGCTTATGAATTCAAATATTATGTCCCCATTCAAATATGGTTCTAAGTGCCATTTGAGTCAGGTTTTCCGAACTATTTTATATTTCATACTGGCCAACATTAATTGCCTCTAGATTGCGCAGTTGTTCTAGTTATAGGAAACTTTTTTGTTGTCGCCAACCTCTTTGCGTTTATAATCACCATCTTTAGTGTACTCAAAACCATACAACGCGCCTATTTCAACCTTTTTTTTAATTTGTTCTGTTCAAAGTCCGCAACATCTGCAAGGTCCATTTTATTCAAGGTTTATTCACCTTACAGGCGCTAAAAGTAACTCCTTATTCTTCTGGCCGCACACGCGACAATTATTTTTAGTAACGTATTATTTTTATTCCAAAACAATGTGGCAGGTATCACATTCACCACTTTCCATTCCCGCTTTGTCTTTGATTTTTATATTAAATGATCCGACCCTCCACAAACTAATGCTTTTTTTAAACTGTTAAATTAGGATTGTAATAATTTCATAAATCGCAATATGCAGCTTTCTCCCCTGACGGAAGAGACTCTTAAAACAGTTGAGGGCCTTCCATCAAATAAGTTTTTCATCGTGCTCAGCACATCCAAAAGAACATAGAGTAATGAATGTAATGCAAGAACGAGCGGATTTTTCCTCCCACATAAGTAGTTTTGTTTGCTGCAACTCTAAATCTAGAAACGGGCAGATGGTAGTAGTAAAGCCTAACATTTTAGCTAGCTCTTTATCAAAAAGGTAACCTACTTCTTCTTCTTCAGTTTGAAGTCAACATGTTTTTTAGATTTTGGCATGTTAAGTTGTAGAGTAATGTTCAAAGTTACTCAATGCTACTTTTAGTGAGTCAAAAAACCCGTAATAACCAGCAGGTACATTGTTAACTGGCTAACTAATAGGCCTCAATTATTAACATTTCTAATCTTATTATTCTCCTTGCTTTGCTTATAATTAAACCATAACGACTTTGTAGAATATTTCATGGAGCGCGACCGTTTCTGGTTCCGCAATTGTTTATTAATAGCAATGTTCCTAAAAACGAAGGGCGTCTGAGTTTTATTGTTACAAACATTTTTTAAAACAAATTAAAAATGATTGCATTCAAATATGCTGATGCAAATATCTGTTGGCCGCACTACAACTTAAAAATATAGCAACTGATACCTTGACATTGCTGTGACCCAGACTGTGCTCTTTTCATAACAAGGAGAGTACATCCATTGAAGAGCTATCTTAACCCACCCCCCTATAGAAAACGACCACATCAACAGCGTGGTTAGTCATCCGTGCAGTTTTTTATCAAACCAGTTCAACTTTGCTGTGTTTTTGCGCATCAACTGGTGTGGCGTGGCGTAATGCAGGATCAGTAAAATCACCATGATCCTTTTGGTGAGGTCAGTGTACAGATTTCATTTCTAATACACCCTTTTAGACGTATTTGGCTGAATTGCAAGCGCCATTGCCAATGACAAACCTTTAAATTAATCCACACAGCAACAGAAAGACATGAGGCTTTTGAAAGGATCTGTAACGAATTCAATATTAACACAAGACAGACTTATAGACAAAAAGTTGGATCTTATCATGGCCAAAGGCGCGACCTTTATTTTCGGCACGCAACAGAAAGTATAACTATGACTGGCATCCACCTTTCAAAACTTTCTTTTTTATGCCGCAACTGTTGCAGCACAGCCCGGTCCCTCAGCAAGAGCATAAAACAGCATGGACCACACTTATCTTAGACACTTCTAAGGGCCTAACTAGGGCGTGAATAGAACGAATAAACGACTCTATTCGTACTTACGTTGGTGTTTTGCTAGGTTCGCAAGCAAAGGCAAGATCGAGTCATAACTGATCCTTCTACTGGCTTTGACTCGCAAAAACAATACTTAGCCAATTTAGAGGACGCCATTAATTCTACAGTTGATTTACCTTCAAGCATTCAAAGTACCAACAAGTTTTACAATACGCAAGAACGAAAGTAGACTTTGCTGTTGGCCACTGTTTTACATGCTGCCTTCATGACCTCAGACTCCAAAGAACAATAATAAACTTATAAAATGAAATTCTTATAAGGCAGCAATGAACAGAAGGTTTGGGAAAAACGACATAAATTCTGAGCCAGTAATATTACAAACAATAAAAGAACACCCAAGATTAAGTCATCTACTTCCCTTGAAGTCCAACCCCCAAAGTCATTGAAGACTCAGAAAGCTCGCGACTCTGTTCGCGAAGTCAAAAAATAAATGACCATGAATATGAAAAGAAAGCGCTTGTTCTTGGATTTTACTGGCCTAGATTTTTAAACGTTTGTCTTTAATCTTACTAACATAGTAACCCAACTAATACAAGGAACTAATGTCCATAAGTGCTCGGCTCATAAAACCAACTTACATTGCTTGCAGTAGACAAAAGCCAGCTGACAAAACTCCCCAATATTCCTGGTAAAAGCCCCGTCTATAGCTTTTACTGGCTAATTTTCTTTTTAATAAACCCGCAAGAGGATCAAGCTGTTTTTTTCCCATGATTTTAATCAGGCGAGGGAGATGGTGGTGGAGGCACTGATCTTATGGACCACCGCCGCCTGAAAAGCCAACACCAATGTACTTATTGCAGATCCTAAGGCAGTTTATTGAAGGCTTGCTAATGTGACTCCTTGCTCTCTAAACAGTGTGCGTATTCGTTCTGCTAGAGTCCGTGTCTTCATATAAAATTTTCCGGATAGTTTCTCTTAATTCTAATTCACTTGAGTTCGTAATTGGTCACGTTTAGTAGTCAGAGCGCATCTCGTCTTGCTGATCTCTCTTGTTTCAAGATACTTTTAGTCTTGGTTATCTTTCTTTAATATCAGCCCTAATTTGGCGTCAAATCAGCCTCAACGAGTTTTTTCTTTTTCCTCTTTTTATATGCTCATCTAGTTCACCTAGTTTTTGCTAATGTTTGTTAATTCGCCTTTGATGCTTCTCAAAGCAGATCAAGGGCCGTTATTTTCTCGCAAAGGTTACAGGCGGAGTCGTGTATAGTCTTAAATGCTGTTTCTTCCTTCTGAAAACTGGTTCTGCCTCGTATTGCATTTAATATTTCATCTGCCGATGATTTAATTCTTTAAGTTTCCGTGTTTTTGTATTTGGTTAGCTGTTTGGAGTTCCTGCAAGTGTGTTTTGAAGTTTAGCAACTGTATCGCATCCTTATCTAATTTTGGTTTAAATGCCAAGGCGATTTTGATCTTCACACTGAGTCTTTGTATAATTGTACTCTTGGCTAAAAACTTTGATGGTCTGGTTAGTTGTAAGTCCGAACAAGTTGTCCTTTGGTCGATTTTACAGACAAATGAACCATCTGTCAATTCAAAATCATTTGGGGTCTATAAATTCGGGGGGTTCTTGCCTAAACTTTTGTAAAAACGCTTCCCGACCGTACTTTCGTAAGTCACGCGCATTGAGAGGCATTAGCGATGCCGTGACAAAGGGATCATTTCACTCATATCGTCTCCACGATCAAAAAACATCAAATCTCCTTCAGCTTCATTCCTGCCATGTTTTTAAATAATTAACTTTTAAATTTTTTTTATAAAAAAATGTCACAAGCTATGGCTCGTTTCTGACCCGCATCGAAGACATGAAAAACCCTTTGGCGTGAAAGGGAAATAAACGGAATATTACTGTTCCCAATAATCCATCACTATTGAGCTGATCAAATTTCTTACTGTCAAATTTCCAACCTAGGAGCAGTCAAGTGAATGTGCCAGGCTCTGCCGTCTTACTTATTCAAAATAGAACTCGCTTCAACAACAGACACAAACAGACAGTTGTCCAGAATTTGGGCGGGCAATCGATTAAAAAATTTCTATAAAAATTGAGGGGCAAGAAAATATTTCTTTACACAAGCAGACTATTTTTAACCTATTCTGATCTAATCTAACCGTGAAAGAAAGGGCCGATCTTGCGTTCAAGGAATCGAAAATGAAGAAGCACTTAAACTTAGAATAGGGCGCCCGCACTCGGCGCAGATGTTAAAAGCAGCAAAAGTCTTAGGGCTCTAAATTTTTGCGTAAGGAAATCCTTTTCCATTCCCTTAGATTTGAGTTGTTAAAAGCGCATGCCCCAAACTTTCCGTAGCATTAAAAGACAGATTGTTCATATGAACTAACTTTTAATGAATACAAACGCGTTATCAATCATCAAGCACCGGAGCAAAGTACAGCATTTCTGGACATTTCGTTAGAGTGACGTGTTAGCAACCCCTCACTTTAGCAAGGCTGATTTAGCAACAATAATCATTCAAAATTACAATAATTTACGAAAGAGTGATTCATCATACAACATATCCCAGAAGCAGGGCAGACACTATATGGAATTATAGTTTGCGTCGCAGCAAGAGCGCTTAAGGTATTTAATTTGCTGTGTGAAGATGAAGAACCGTTCAAAAGAGCAATGAAAAGTTTTTTTAATCCTAAAATAACGAAAGTCAATGTACATTGACGTAGTTCCCTAACAAATCTACGCTAGCGGGCTTAGACCTGATCATCATTTTGACGAAATAAGAAATTGTTTGTGGGGTGGGTAGGGGTAGTAAGTCTAACAGCAACCATTGTGTCTAAAGATTCATTTTTTTCTTCAAATGTTAGCTTGATGATTATTTAACAACAAAATACGGTTTATGGTTTACCTAAGGGTCCCAAACAAGGATAATCAGTTGCATGAAGCGGGGGGGGGAAAAAACTGTGAGAGACGTAATAACCTTCAAATTGATAAAGAAGAAGAAGCCGATAAAACCCGCTAATGTACCATTATTTATTTTAATATATGATCGTGCACTGAATATTCAAAGATAACAGATTAAAAGATATAGACAACTAAATTATTTTTACTTGTATAAACAAAGCAGTATATCAGGTATCAAGTTTTATCAAATGTGCATACAGCGCCGTCAAAAGAAGAGATAGTAGAGACCCCTACATAAAAACCTTTAGATTAAACAAACATTACGCCAAATGCAGCAAGTACTCTAGAAGCAAAGACCTTTCAAACTACACAAAACCAAACGAAGGTATTTCTCTGCCTTTAATGCTGTTACATAGTTAATACTGGAGCATCAACTATAAGTGCTGCATCGGCAGGACCAATGTAGGCCTCTTAGCAACGGGCATAGGCGCACCCCGCAGCTTTACACTCTAGAGGATTGTCTTTAGCTCCTCGGCCTGTGTTCATTAGCTGTAAGTGCGGCTGGCAAAAAATTAAACTAAACTCCAAAAGCACACAGCATGGTTCAACTAATACGGCAAACTTAGATCGATCAAACTGACAATAAATAAAGCACTAGCTGACTCAAACATCACGGATGAAGAATTTATGTCGTTTACCAGGCTGAATTTTTGATGACTAACAAAGACAAAATTTTGATCTTCAAAGAAAGGCAGGACAACTTTTTCTCAACAGCCAGACCCGAGCAATAAAAAAGGAATTTTTAAAAAAAGTAAACGAAACATTAACTCCTGATCTAAACAGCTCACAGTCACAAGCAACGAAAGGGTGTTTTATACTTTAGTTTATGAGTCCAAGCACAAAAAACAGTTGATATTTGATTTCTGATTAAGTAATTTTTTTAATTTAAATAAATATTTTGAGTTAGAAAAGAAACGCAACATGGCTAAGATATATGAAGGACCTGAACGAATTGTTTGAAGGAATGCTTGAGAGAGAGCGTTTATCAGAGCACTGAATAATATTGGATTTAGAAGTATTGATCCCAACAAACGTACAGGCAAGCGTTGTTCATGCTATTTCTCAAGTCCAGTAAACTAAAAATAACCCGCCAGATAAAGATAATGATAGCTGTTTTAAACGACTATGTAACAATAAATGAAGAAAATCGAGAAGTCTGGGTCTCGACTAAACAACAGACTATTCTTTCTCATAATGACTTAACACCCGGTTGGGGCAGACGAACAGCTTGCACAGTTTGTACGCGCCGCTGAGAATCCAAAATGAGAGGCCTCAGGTTTGGTCAAGCGCGAAGTTTTAGAGATCACAGATAAAACCAGGCTAAGTAATGCACCGATTGTTTGGCATTCTTACATTCCTCTGCCTCCACATTAGTTGCAAAAAGAGCAGTTCGAAACATAAAGAATTCAGACAACAAATGCATTATTGGTTGTTCTCGCAAGCTGCATTATATCCGCAAAAACGCAGAGAGTAGTACCTAACTATCAGCCTTACATCAAAGATCTAACTTTAGAGTGGGGTGCCTTTCCTGTAGTGTAGACCCAAATTGATCAGTTTGAAGAAGCAAAACAAACCAATAACTGTCAATATCTACACAATGGATGAGGAAACAAATCTACAGCCGATTAAAGTTCCAAGAACAGTCCAACGATTGGCGAACCAGACAAAAAATCATGTTGACTTACTACGATGCTTTCCGACCAGCGGGGCTACCGCCATTACACATTGATTCGAACAATGAGTAAACTAATGCAGCATGCTTCAAAAGAATGGGCATAAACAAGAATTCTGCAGAAAATGTTTAACAAGAATGCCATCCTTTTCAAGCCGCAAGCGAACATAAGAAACATTGAATCGCCCTGTTGACTGAATAACAGAACTAATTACGCCCTCCACCTGATCTAAAGTAGTTTTTTAAGACTGGAAAAAAACTGCAAAATTCTCCATACGTTTGTTTACGCAGACTTCGAGTCGCTTATGTTCCTTATGAAGGGTCCAGCGCCGACAAAAACTTCTATGAAAACAGTCTTAATGAGTAAGCATCAGACTGTTCGATTTGCTATCATCATTGTCAGGTCGATGGCGCCCATTCGAAACCAGAATTGTATGAGGGCCATATGCTGCAAAAGTACTTCTTAGAACCCATGGCAGCAAGTGCGTAATAACTGTTCTAAAAATCTACCCATTATCTGAAATCATAAGGACGCCTGAGACCAACAACAGTATGACTCAGGCCACACATTTGTTGGATTTGTGGTTTAGAACTCAGTGAGGAAGCCAATCTCAACAGGTGGCCTTCGCGGCACGGGTAAGAGACCATATCACATTATGAGCGGAAAGTTCAGAGGAGCAGCGCACAGTAAATGCAATTCTTCAACTAAAGTTTTGAACCAAAGACATGGAAGCACCTTATTCTTCATAACTTGGCGAGGTTAACGACTCACATCTTATAATAAAGCAGTGGGACGATGCCCTTCATGGTGTCATGCATTGCACAGTCATCAGAAAATACATGTTGCTTAATCCTAAATAACATGTCTTTTTTATGACTCTATGCAGCACATGATGGTTCATTAAGCGCTGGCGATGTCCTTAAAGTCCCTCCCAATACCGGAAGAATATTTTGACACAACCTCGTTAGAAAGGGCGTTTACCCTTATGGTACATGAAACAGTTGGGAAAGGTTGACGAAGACACACGTCCTCCTAAAGGCGCGTTCTTTTCTAGTACTAGAGGAAAGGACATCAGTGGACTCTGATTACCAGCATGCCTCAAGATGTTGGCAGAAGTTAGAGTGTAAAAAACATGGGAGACATCATGATTCATACTTGATGGCTGATGTATGTTGTTGGCGTACGTCTTTGAAAACACAAGAAAGACTCATGAAACATTATAGCTAGATCCCCGCGCATTACATTTCTGCGCCCTGGATGAGATTTGGGACGCTTTCTTAAAGTTTGTTTTTACAGGAATCCAGATTGATTTATAGTCGTATTTAACCTATGAATTCAGAATGATTGAAAACGATTGCGTGGAGAAATTAAGTATGGCGTCGCCTCATTACTGTAAAGCACCAACAAATACTTTGGACAACTATATCCGAGTAGAAGGTCTAAACTATCTTATGTAGTTATATGCAAAACAATCTGTATGGTTGGCATGCGCAATCAATCCATTACGCAACTTTAAAAGATACACAGCGTAATCCGAATAATATTCAAAAGGCATTAAAGTGGTTGAGCAGTTTAAACCTGCCTGATCACAGCGTGGTTTTCATTCTAGAAGGTTGATTTAGAATATCCTGCATGAACCCATGACCTGCATAATGACTATCCTTTAGCGCAGAAATGGCTAAAGATGATCCCAAGAGACCGCCTAAAAACTTGTGCCTAATCTTCGAGGCAAAAAAAAAATATGTCTGTCATTACAGACTTCTACAAATTTTATTTAAGACATGGGTTTGAAGTTGACAGCAGTTCATCGCATAATTCTTTTGACCAAAACGATTCATGAAACCATACATAAGAAGAACACTGATCTCATAACTAAAATCCCACAGATGCTTCAGAAAAAGACTTTTTTCAATCTGATGAACAACAGCGTTTTGGAAAGACTGGAGAATCCTCACAGCGTAAAGATGTCAGATTAGTCACCAAGAGAACGAAGCACTTACGCTGACTTCAAAACCAAATTTAATCAGGACTCAGAAGATTTCATATCAGCTTTTTGTTGGCATAATGATGAAAAAAAAGAAAGTCAAATTAACAAGCCTGTTATTTATTGGGTTGTACAGTTTAGAATTATCAAAGCTTTTGATGTTAGAGTTTCTTTAGACTACTTATAAGCCCGTCGTAACCAGAGTCCAGAGTACTTTAACACAGATATCAGATAGTTTGTGTTATAGATATCCCCCCCCCCCTACTGAAGACATCTATCAAGCCATGGAATTAGAAGTGGCTAAAGGGACATGCCAGGATGGTATGACACATCTGATTTACCCTAAAGAATTCGCCTTTGCATTCAAATTACTAACAAGAAGGTTTTTAGAAAGGATGAAGATGAATTATCAGAAAAGGTGAACAAGGAGTATGGTGGGGTTAAGGTCAAAATGTACAGTATTTCGAGCCAGGAGAAAATCATTAAGAAAGCAAAGGAATATCTCGCAGTGTGTGCGAGTCCAACATCATATCACATGACAAACTACAAAGAAGCACTGTTTGGCAATAAGACTTTTCTCTGACAACGTAAAACTAACTGCGATCTAATCTACATGAGATCAACACAACAGTTGTAACAAAGAAGTGCGTAGACAGAACAAACACAAAACGTGTGTTAGTTTAATCCAAGTTTTCATATGCATATGGTCATTTATAGAACCGTAAAATAATTCAAGCGGAACTGTGTCTGGTGGGAATATCGCAGATTCTTCTTTCACAAAGATCTTTGAGGAGCTGGGGGTGTGTTTGGTTGGGGCAGTTTCTCGTAAATAATACACGGCGGATTCATTTTACAATTTCTTTTTATTTCATATGGATCAATAACTCCAAATTGATCGGTTGCCCTGATGCGAGTGTCCCCATCTGGCTTCCCCCGTTTAAATAAAGGTACCTTACTTTAAACCAAACGGTAATAGTTTGCCGGATGAAAACTCTACTTCAGCAACATCTATGTTTGTTTTTTGGATGCTTGTACTGGTTTTAATAACCCTTAAATTCTTCATTATTCATTGCGCGCAAACTGAGGGCAGTCTTCAGACCCATACTGTGTTGCGAGAATTGTCCAATCAGCTCTTCTGTGATACTGGTAGGAAAAAAGGTCTTTCAGCTAACTGTTTGTTAAAGTTTTCAACTAAAGCCTGTGATCTGTGAACCTCCCGGAATGCCTCTTTTAATGGAACCTCTATGTTTTAACAATAATTGAATTTCACTTGCCTTTAAATACATTTCCATCATCGACTTGAATCATGCGGAGGATAAGTGAAAAAAGACCTCGTTGATATATCACTGTATGGCAAACAGCAACAGCAGAAGCACTCTTTTGTGTTAATGGTTCGCAATCTTGATCTTGACGCTATGTAAATGACTGGAGTGCGTACTTAATCAGGGGACGTGCGTTGCCGATCAGAGGGTAAATATAGAAGATCCTTTTGATGAGTGTCGTGGAGTTGTATTGACAAAGTGTGGATCTCAGTATTTGTCTAGGCCGCTGGTAAATAAATTTTGCCAATCGGCTTGTTTAGATAACCATACTTTTGCTGTTTGTTCACTGACTCCAGCTGCTTGCTAGCTTTTTTAATTGCTGTTAATCCCCTTCCAAATCCTTTTGGCGAATAAATAAAGTTTGTTCATTTTTTACTTCACCAATATTATGCCTACAAAATACACACAATGGCCATACCAACGAAAATAAACCCGATTTCTTGCACTTTGTGTACTGATGGTTGATAAAAGTTCACTGAATTTTGGTGATGGCAATGTCCTCGATTGGTTGGCCTGTTACAAGATAATATTGTTTTATTGCTGATCAACATTTATAAATGTTAAGCTGCATGCCCCTGTCTTTTCAGTGTTCATTAATAAAAATCTAACTGCTCAGTCTCTGCCTTTCAGATGCGTCTGTGCAGCTGCTATTGCTCCATAGCTTTGTTATGTCTTTTCTCTCGCCGCACCCCCCGTTTACTAAATGCGGAAATTACTTCCGCTAAAAAGCAAGCGCATTCACACCACAGCGCCGCCTATCATTATTGCAGGTGAAGCCATTTTTTATAAAATGTATTTTTTTCCTTACATATTTATATTGTCTGGAAGTATTCCTTGCTTGACTAGAAAACTTTCGTGTCAACGAAGCTGCAATGATAGCAATCAGCTTTGCTGAATCCCTCAAAGTCTTAGTTTGGCCAAGATCTGCTGGTTTTAATTCTTAACAGCTTTAACCAAGCATTTGATTATCCCTACACTTAGACCTCCAATAACAGCAGAATGGATACACGTTGGTAACAGTTTTCGTGCTCATTTTTAAAATAAAATAATTATATATTAATAAAAACCAGTGAACAGTTGATGATTCTACTACAGCTACAAGGCAGCCTAAACTTCCTGAACTTATGAATGACCAAGTTGAAGACCAAGCTATTATGCCCAAAAAGGAAAGGTTGTATTCCTTTGGCAGCATTTGGAAAAACAAAACAAATCCTCGGAACTGAATTCAGCATTGAACAGTTCATCAGCAGATGACTCCACAAGACTTATAAAGTATCATAACAGGTAATAAGCGCAGCTGGGTTCTAAGAATGGTGAAAAGGTGGGGCAAAACGTTCTTATAATTGTACACTTAACTATCAGTAAGAATTTGCCCCATTTGATTCTGGAACAAGATCTTACGTATGATTTAACGCAAAGATCCGGTTTTAAAAACAAAGTCATTAGAGTCTCTAGGGTGTGATTTATACTATAGATTTGGAACATTGTTATCGCATTAATCATGGGATTAATACATTTCTAATCATATAGATTTTGTTCCCTTCAAAATGAACGAGCTGGAAAATCAGCCAGAATCAGAAACACTGAATCAGGAGAGAAAGTAACCAAGCCAGAAAATCAGCAGAAAAAACGCTTAATCAGTGAGACCATTAAAAAATCCTGGGCGTGTTGACGGAGAAAAATAACTTAGCAGAGTGGAACAACAACAAAAATTAATGTTACAGAATAGACTCATCATGAAAACGTAACACCGCCAACGCCAGAACAAGTTAATTCAATGCCAGCTATAAAAACTCCATGTGAATTCAAGGCCCCGAAAGTCTTTCAAGGAATATTGGAACTAAAACTGTTGCCATTTTTGGCGCCCCTTGCTGCTGCCTGGGGGGCTGTTATTACGGTTATAAAAATATACACAATGGCAACAGAAACAAAAGCAATCAAAAAAAATCAGAATAACCACTAAATACAGAAAAAAGACAACTGCACCGCCAAAACCGGCCAACAACAAAAGATCATTTTGATCCATTTTCAGATGGAAAAATATTTTAAGAACATAATTTTAAATTGTTTTAAATAAAAATAGATCTTGGCGTATTATAAAATATAAAGTCAAATAAATAAAGACAGGGAGTCTATAAAAGACATTTTCCATAGACCAGAATAGTAATCATCGGTTTGTTAGGATGTTAAAAACATCATTAAGATCTATGCTGACCGTCTTGCGCAGAGAAACGCTGAGCAAATATTCTCAGCGTTGACTTCGTTTTTTTGAGCGTGAGTGTACTAAAATTAGGCATCTACTATTTTAAGACAAAACATAGAACGTATTTTTTGATTATTAAAAGATAACTGAATAAGAACTGTTTTGTACTTAAAGACGACTAATACATTCCTGAAGTTAACTTATTCAAGAACTAAATTAAAAACTTATCAAGAACTTATTAAGAACTTGAAGTAACTTAATTAAAAACTTAATTAAGAACTTGGGTGTGACTTAATAAAAACTAAATTAAGACTTGGGTGACTTGGGGGTAGGAGTGTTGTGGTGTACACAGGGGGGTGGGGTGGAGGAGGACGTGCCGTGCGGGGGGTGGGGGGGTGGGGGGGTGGGACGTGCTGCGTGGGTGGAGGGTGGGGGACTGCGGCGTGGGGGGTGGGGGGTGGGGGGACGTGCGAGCGTGGGGCGGGGTGGGGGACGTGCGTGCGTGTGTGTGCGCGCACCTTTGATTATATATAAAAACGAATGTTCAGCATATAGTATAGTTATTCTGAGTAAAACAACAAAACAACAACAATAACAGCCACAACGCACAAACATTTAAAAAATAGGGAAGTGCTTGCCATAGGGAAATGGAAAAGGTTTTTATGGTATGGCCGCTTAAGCGCCGTAAATTCAAGACGGCTGCTGGTCTCTCCTGTCAACTGAAGATTTATCAAAGCATCCACCAAGTGCCTTTATCAAAGCTTGATTTTAATAAACAAGACAGTTAATAAAGTACATTCTGTGGCCGCCAAGGCAGCCAAAAAAAGTTGAAGCAGGACGTTGAAGCGAAGCAGTGAAGCCAGTAATCACAGCTATATATCATCAAATCATGAAAGTGCTTGAGAAATTCAAGCAGTCAAAACTCTAAACAAAACCCGAACCGCGTCCTGCATGAGCTGGTGATCTAAAAAGATCTTACGTCAGTGAATGCCTGCAATGTCTTACAGTCGCGCGCACTGTTGCTAAAGCAGCAACTCTAAACAAACCCCGACCGCTCCAGCATGAGCGGTATCTAAAAATAGATCTTACTCAGTGGTAGGCCTGCAAGTGGTCTTACACCGCGCGCACTGTTTGCTAAAAACGCCACACAACCCTGCCTCTAAACAAACCCGACGCTACAGTAGGCGGTAGAGGTGGCTTGTAGGTCAACTCGGCAAAGACTGCCGATTTGTGTATAACGTCGTTGAAAAAAAACGCAAGTTTGTGAAATTTATTGAATAAGAAAGAAACAAAAGACACTTCAATTAGTCACTTACACGAGTTGGCTCAACCAGCAAATCTTCTTTCAGATAGACTCCCAGTATTTTTTGTTTTTGACTGTTTCAAAACTGTCTTTGCTGTTCAGAAGCAATGCCCTAAAAAAAGAGCCTGAGAAAAAGATTTCTTTTCACTACCGTTCACTGAGTAACAAGCCCGTGGTAAGAGGGGTCATTTCTTGAACATTTCAAAAGGTTTTGGTATCATCAAATGGATCGGGAAGGCAGCTCACAAGCTTGTTGTCCAAATATTTGTCAAGATCTTCAACTGAAGTTCCGTTTTTTGTTGAGGAAACAAAAACGAAAGCTTCCTTTTTGGCTTTGAGGGAGGAGAACAAGCTCGCCACTCAATTTCCTATTTCTTTGTCAAAAACTTTGCATGGCCTTCATGATAAACAATGTATTTTTCCACAAGATTCGGTCTGTTGATCGAAGTTTTTTCCTTGCGAATATAACAACACTTCAGCCATTTCTGAGTAATATTAGGGGCCCGTCCCAGCACTGACAGAAGCATTGAAACATCACTTCCCTGACTTCGCCATGTTTTTACACACACAAGTTCCTCTCTGAAACACGTCATTACAGCCCACTACGTCAAATGTAAAAAGGCGCGGGCTTGTATGGTGGGCACAACACAAAGCGTCACGTGATTTAAGCAT
>JAFLJL010003365.1:7500-15000 GCA_018398815.1 Conus ventricosus | reverse complement strand
GAAGAATCAGTAAGATACAATGTCATCGTTTGATTGAGTGTGGATAGGTTTCGAGTCAGTCTTACGATTATTATAACAAAAAAAAAAACACAAAAAACTTTACTGCATTACTCCTGTGCGTGAAGACATAAGGAATGTTATGAATTTATTTGTTTTTGTTAACCTTTGATTTGATACACAGAAGGAATGAATTGTACTATCTTGCAGGAAAGGAAGAGGGAAATTTTTTTGTTCTGTTACCCCCTTCCCCCTTGTCAAAAGACCTTTGGTAATGACATTAACATATCAAAGTATCAAAGTGTCTCTCTCACTGTCTCTCTGTCCCTGTCTCTGTCTGTCTGTCTCTCTGTCCATGTCTCACTGTACACACCACACACACACACACACACACACACACACACACACACACACACACACACACACACACACACCACCACACAGGCGCCGCGCACGCACACACACACACACACACACACACACACACACACACACACACACACACACACACACACCATCACACACGCGCAGACACACACACACGCACACCACACACACACACACACACACACACACACACACACACACACACACACCTCTACTCCTCTCTCTCTCTCTCTCTCTCTCACCACCTAACCACTACCCTCATCCTGCCCCCCTCCCTCGCCAACCCTCGTCTTCCCCCCTCCCGTCCCCACAAACACACCCACCCCCCACCCCACCCCCACCCACCCCCCTCCCTCCCTATGACGTCGTTGTTCACGGGTGTAGCCTGTCCAGTTCCATGTCGCCGGCTTAGCACGGACACGACAAACAACCGGTCGTTGACACATGCCAACCCTCCCTCCCTACGTTTTCCCCCCGGAAAAGGACCCCCACCCTTTCTCAATGTCCCCCAACACGTCACTTCCTGAATGGTCGTGAAACTCTCGGAACTCTTCGCCACATCCGCGCACCGATTGTAGTCTGACAGAGTTGTCCTCTCTTTTGGTTGCGCATGATGTTTAGTTGGGAGGGGGGGGGGGGGGTGTTGTTGGAAAGAGGGGGAGGGAAGGTGGGGGGGGTGAGAGTAAGGGAGGATACATGGGTGGGGGTGGGGGTGGGGGTTGGAGGCGGTGAGTGCGTCATGTTACGTCTGTCTACGTCATTGTGCAAGCGCCCCCTCCTTTGGATTCCTGACTGACATGTGGACGTTTCTTTTTCCTTTCTGTTTTTTTTTCTTTTTTCCTTTTGTTTTGTTTTTGCTGTCGTTGTTTCAGAGAAGAAGGGGTTCAGTGGGTGGTTAGGGTGAAGGCATGCGGGGGGGGGGGGGGGGGGGGGGGGGGGGGGGGGGGGGGGGGCAGGGTAAGGGGGAGGGTGTAACTGAGGAAGCGCCGAGGTGAATGAGGACGATACGAATGTTAGAATGCGGAGGGAGGGGAGGGAGGGAGTTGGGTTGGCGGGCGTGGGGGGGGGGGGGGGAGATGGGAGGACGGGAGGGGCGGAAGTGGGGGGGGGGGGGGGGGAAGGCAGGGATAGAGTTGGAATGATGGAGAGGGTTGAAGTGATAACTAATATGGAGGTGGGGAAGGGTTTAGCTGGCGCAGGCTATAAACTTGGATTGCGAACAGCAGAAGTGCGTTGGAGATGAAACACAATGCCTGAAGAAACTCTCCAGGGAGAGCTAGACAGCAGAAGGTCCTCAGGGAGCAAGTCCCCTTCGCGCACAAGCTTAGGTCCTTAACCAGCTCCTTACACTGTAAGGGGACTCGGCCGCCTCCGAGAAGTATATCTTGGATAACCCTCGGCCGCCGTTCATGTAAGTACGTCCATCCTTCCTATACAACCCATTCTACGAGGGCTGGACCGCCTCCACTGTATAAACCGTCAACATCCTTCGGTTGTTGTTGTTCGTGCAGGAACTTCGGTCCTTAACTAATTCTGCTGAGTTAGTTGCAAAGTGAGCTAAGGGCAGGTGGAAGGGTTAACACATTTTAAAAGGTACTTGAACTAACTCCGCCAAACAGTTTCAGTTTCAGTTTCATCAAGGAGGCGTCACTGCGTGCGGACCAGTCCATAAAACGCTACACCACATCCCCTAAGTTTTGAGACCACACTGCGCCTGATTTGAAGCTGGTGGTTTAAATGAATTAACAACTAAGATGAGACAATTGAAGAAGAGAGTCTCGTGGCTACTACTCAGCGGATGTCTGACCTACGCATTAGCCAACGCGCTGGTCAGACCTTGAGCGCCCACCTACCATTTTTTGTTTTGTTTTTGTGTGTGTAGTGAATGTACACGTGTGTGTATGATGTGTGGGCATGGGCCCATGAGTGTGCGTGGGCGCATGTGTGTGTGTGTGTGTGTGTGTGTGTGTGTGTGTGTGTGTGTGTGTGTGTGTGTGTGTGTGTGTGTGTGCACGCAGGCGTGCGTGCGCGTTTGTGTGTGTGTGTGTGTGTTTGTGCACGTGTGTGCGTGCGCGCGCGCGCGCGCGCGCGCGCGTATGTGTGTGTGTGTGTGTGTGTGTGTGCGCGCGCAATGCATGGATTTTGCACGTGTGTCCGCCAAACAACATGGACAAACGAATTACAGGCCCAAAGCACGAGTTTCGACCTATTAGGTCTTCTTCAAGCAAGATAAACAACACTAGGAACAACAGAGGCCATTTCTGGATTTTTTAATTTTTTGTGTGTTTGTCCATTCTTGAAGTGTGCTGTGATTCAGAATCATCCAGTCGCTCCAGCCATCCCAGTTCCATGCTCCGGATGTCTCAGCTGTTGTACATCATCGCGGGCTGCTTCCTTTCATGCAGAACGATGTTGCTGGACCTTGTCTTGAATGCTGTTCATCTTGCCTGAAGAAGATCTAAGAGGTCGAAACGCGTCGTGCTTTGTCCTGTAATTCGTTTGTCCACATCATCCACCGGAGTTAGTTCAAGTACCTTTGAGATGAATTCTACCGAGGCTGGACCGCATCCTCGTATCAATCCTGAACGCTCTTCGGCTGTCGTTCGTCCACATATTCCAGTCTTTAACCAGCTGCACGAAGACTGCTTCATACCCAGCTGTCATGGTGACCTCAGTCAAATATTCCAGTCTTTTAACCAGCTGCACGAAGACTGCTTCATACCCAGCTGTCATGGTGACCTCAGTCAAATATTCCAGTCTTTAACCAGCTGCACGAAGATGCTTCATACCAGCTGTCATGGTGACCTCAGTCACATATTCCAGTCTTTAACCAGCTGTACGAAGACTGCTTCATACCCAGCTGTCATGGTGACCTCAGTCACATATTCCAGTCTTTAACCAGCTGCACGAAGACTGCTTCATACCCAGCTGTCATGGTGACCTCAGTCAATTATTCCAGTCTTTAACCAGCTGCACGAAGACTGCTTCATACCCAGCTGTCTGGTGACCTCAGTCAAATATTCCAGTCTTTAACCAGCTGTCGAAGACTGCTTCATACCCAGCGTCTTTGGTGACCTCAGTCAAATATTCCAGTCTTTAACCAGCTGTACGAAGACTGCTTCATACCCGCTGTCATGGTGACCTCAGTCACAATTCCAGTCTTTAACCAGCTGTACGAAGACTGCTTCATACCCAGCTGTCTGGTGACCTCAGTCACATATTCCAGTCTTTAAAACCAGCTGTACGAAGACTGCTTCATACCCAGCGTCATGGTGATCCTCAGTCACATATTCCAGTCTTTAACCAGCTGTACGAAGACTGCTTCACAGTGCTCCATGGTACCTCGGTAAAAATTTCCAGTCTTTAACCACTGTTCGAAGACTGCTTCATAACCTGCTCTCGGGTGACCTCGTCAAATATTCCGTCTTTAACCAGCTGCACAAAGACTGCTTCATAACTGCTCTCTTGGTGACCTCGGTCAAATTTTCCCAGTCTTTAACCAGCTGCACGAAGACTGCTTCATAACCTGCTCTCTTGGTGACCTCAGTCAAAATTCCAGTCTTTAACCAGCTGTACGAAACTGTTTCACACCCTGCTCTCGTGGTAACCTCAGTCTCAATGCCCCCTTCCACGTCTATGGCCTTAGTTTAGTTCCGTCGGGGTCAACAAAACAGGCAAGTTCATGGGGTTGTCGTTGGGACGGTGGCGCCTTTCGGAGGGGGGGCTCACTCACGCCGGCTCCGCGACTAAGCAATTATTGTCGTCGTAGGGGGCTTAGTAGGAGGTGTCTGCGTATGTTTGGGTCAGAACAGGCGCCACAGAACACCACGGAAGTGACTCGGCAGCAGTGCAGTGTCTCCTCCGGTGGGTTGCCTCTTGACGGGCTGAACATTGATGCTCTCTGGGGATTGCCGGTGCCGGGCCCGCGGTGGACCAGGCCGGGCTATGGCTGTGGACAGGGGGTGTTGGTGCCCATTTTGGTAGCCCGCCTATAAGTCGCCGGCGACCCTATGGGCAGGGGGCTTCGGTGCCCGTACGGTCGCCAGTTGCCCATAAGGTCGCCAGCGACCGTGCGGGCACTGAGTGTAGATATTTTCTGCAGTGAAAATGCAGACGTGAACGACTTAGTAAATATATGACCTGTAATACGAAAGTGCCTCTCTCTCTCTCCTCTCTCCTCTCTCTCTCTCCTCTCTCTCTCTCTCTTCTCTCTCTCCTCTCTCTCTCTCTCTCTCTCTGGGCACCAAGAGGGGTCAGAATGAGCGGTGTGGGTGCAATGCCACTGAGGTAGCATAGAAGATGGGACAGCACCACTTACACACACACACACACACACACACACACACACACACACACACACACACACACACACACACACACACACACACAGAGACACTCAAGGAGGCTGAGCCGCATCCAAATATGACCCCTGGATATCATTCTACTGTCATTTTGTTTTTCTTCGTCCCTGATTTCTAAAATATTCTTCTGTTCCTCCACCACCCGATCCAACAGGTACTTTCCACAGACGCGTTTGCCACTAGGGCTCTGGTGTTTACTTCTTTCCAGAAGTCGAGAGCTGTTTCTTGAGATCATAAGCTGATGAGCCTCCAAACCCACTTCCGTCCACCATCTATGGCTAGGACTCTGGCCTGGGAGCCTGATTCTCTCAAGCTGAAAGACTAGCGTACTTTTCAATCTTGTAGTTACGAGCATCATCAGTTATGCTCTGGTATGACGCACTGAATGTAGTTACGAGCATCATCAGTTATGCTCTGGTATGACGCACTGAATGTAGTTACGAGCATCATCAGTTATGCTCTGGTATGACGCACTGAATGTAGTTTACGAGCATCATCAGTTATGCTCTGGTATGACGCACTGAATGTAGTTACGAGCATCATCAGTTATGCTCTGGTATGACGCACTGAATGTAGTTACGAGCATCATCAGTTATGCTCTGGTATGACGCACTGAATGTATTACGAGCATCATCAGTTATGCTCTGGTATGACGCACTGAATGTAGTTACGAGCATCATCAGTTATGCTCTGGTATGACGCACTGAATGTAGTTACGAGCATCATCAGTTATGCTCTGGTATGACGCACTGAATGTAGTTACGAGCATCATCAGTTATGCTCTGGTATGACGCACTGAATGTAGTTACGAGCATCATCAGTTATGCTCTGGTATGACGCACTGAATGTAGTTACGAGCATCATCAGTTATGCTCTGGTATGACGCACTGAATGTAGTTACGAGCATCATCAGTTATGCTCTGGTATGACGCACTGAATGTAGTTACGAGCATCATCAGTTATGCTCTGGTATGACGCACTGAATGTAGTTACGAGCATCATCAGTTATGCTCTGGTATGACGCACTGAATGTAGTTACGAGCATCATCAGTTATGCTCTGGTATGACGCACTGAATGTAGTTACGAGCATCATCAGTTATGCTCTGGTATGACGCACTGAATGTGGCTTTACTTGCCTGAAGAAGACCTAAGAGGTCGAAAAGCGCCGGGTTTTTTGTTGTTGTTTTTGTTGTTGTTGTTGTTTTGTTTTTTTTATTCGTTTGTCCATTTTGTTCGGCGGAGCTATTGTAAATGCTTTCTAAAATTGTTTAAATTTCCGCCTGCAGTCGTCTCACTTTGCTACCAATCAGAATCATTTGTTTGTGTGTGATGAACATGAGTGGAGTACTGTATCTGGTCTCAAGCCATTTTTGCTGGTGATCTCTGGATTGGTTTCATTTGTCTATTCTGGAAGGCATGCTGTGTCTTCAAAGTCATCCAGTCCATCTGATGATATCCCATATCCATGCTCCGGATATCCCAAGTGCTCTAGATAATGACTGGCTGCGTCCTGCCACGTAGAACGTTGTTGGTGGGTTCTGGAGACGATGATTTCCTTTGACTGAGCAGAGCGCATATGTGATCTCTCCAAGCACTCGATTTTGTCTCCGTGCATACCTTCCGTGGGTTAGCTCAGATGACAAATTCCCTAAAGGCTAGATGGTAGATGGCGGCTAATGTTGGTCTGAATTATCAGTAGAGGGAGGCTAGTGCTTGTAGGAGAAACAATCGAAGAGGAGTACTGCTTGTAGAAGAGGTCAGTAGAGACAGACTAGAACTCGTACAGCTATTTATGACGTAGAGACTAGTACTTGTGGAGAAAATCGACACAGAAGATTTGTTGGTGTGGGGAAGTTTGGTATCTGAACGAGTGGCTGAAGGGAAATTAGCAGATCGAGACTAGTGATTCAACGGGAAACCAGTACTTGGAGACTTGATGTGAGGGGAAAACCAACACAGGGTGACCCCTACCTGTAGGGAAATCAGTACAGGGGGACTAGTACTTGTACGGAAATCAGCGCAGGATAGTTTGTTTGGTTGTGGAGGAAATCAGCACAGAGATTGAAATGCGTGTAGGAGAAATTTACAGGGAGACGAATTGTCGTGGGTGAAATCAGTCAAGGGAGACTGGCGATTGAAGGAAATCAGTAAAAGAGAGATGTGGTCGTAGGGGAAATCAGCACAGAGATTGAAAAGATTGAAATGCTTGTAGGAGAAATCTGCAGGGAGACGAATTGTTGAAGCGGAACTCAGAACAAGGAGACTCGTGATTGAAGGGGAAAACAGTTCATGGAGACTGGTATTTGTGTGGGAAATCAGAAGAAGAAGAAGAAGGAGAAGAAGAAGAGACAGAATTTACAAAGCGCCTTGCAAAAGGTTCTCGGCGCTGACACTCCACACGCTCGTGTACGCAACGGCTGCCTACCTGGGTAGTGCCGACTGAAGAGCTGCCAGCTGGCGCTTCACCCAGTCGTTTCCCGTATCATCCAGTCAATATCGTTCTCTCAATTTCCTTACTTCCTTCATTCTTTCCAATTTCTCATGAGGAGAGCTGTGCTTGTAGAGAAACTCAGCACAAGGAGAGTGGAATTTTGTATTTTGGGGAGTATCAGGGACTACGCGTTGCAGGAAAATCAGTAGAGCGAGACTAATGCTTGTTGGGAAATCAATCACTTTTCTTGGCGCCTGTTCTGATCCAACATACGCAGGACACCACCTACAAGCCCCTCTACTGACGACAATAATCGCTTCGCC
>JAFLJL010003365.1:0-2500 GCA_018398815.1 Conus ventricosus | reverse complement strand
CTCTCTCTCTCTCTCTCTCTCTCTCTCTCTCTCTCTCTCTCTCTTCTCTCCTTCTCTCTCTCTCTGTGTCTCTCTCTCTCTGTCAGCCTCTCCCCCCCCCCCTCTCTCTCTCTCTCTTGTAGACTCTGTCAAGCATATCCAGTGGTCTGGAGATCACGGTTCTTTTGACTTCTTCGACAGCTTCGTTTATGGGCGGAGCCGTCGCTTGACTGATCTTCTCTCTCTCTCTCTCTCTCTCTCTCTCTCTCTCTCTCTCTCTCTCGCTCTCTCTCTCGCTCTCTCTCTCTTTTCTCTTCTCTCTCTCTCTCTCTCTCTCTCTCTCTCTCCTCTCTCTCTCTCATCCTCTCTCTCTCTCTCTCTCTCTCTCTCTCTCTCCTCTCTACTCTCTCCTCTCTCTCTTCGTGGGAAAATTGGAAGAGGCTAGCAGCGGATGACTTATTTTCTAAAGCGTGAAAAAGAACTTCCCGAGATCATCAAACTAAAAATAAACGAAGTGACGGTGAATTCATACCACTGAGAAAGAAAAAAAAATAGAAAACTGAAATTAAACAAGAATTACATGTCCATTTTAAAGAACGTTAACACACATGTGGAAAAACGTTTCACACACACGCACACGCACACACACAACCACACACACACACACACACACACACGCACACACGCACTCACGCACACGCACGCACACACACACCACACACACACACACACGTATGCACGCGCACGCGCGCACGCGCACGCGCACGCGCACGCACACACACACACACACACACACACACACACACCACACCACACCACACCACACCACACCACACCACACCACACCACCCACACCACACCACACCACACCACACCACACCACACCACACCGCACACACACGCACACGCACACGCACACACACACACACACACACTAAAAAGGAAAATCAATGTATTTCTATATCTTATCAAAAAGTACACAAAAATGCATGTATTTGTATGTCTTAGAAAAAGGATACATAAACATGTATATTTGTATGTCTGTAAGGAATAAGGGGGGAAAAAGACGAGATACGATGCATTTCACGTTCAGCTTTCTTACAAGACAGCTGGCCACGTTTGGAACCTTGAACTCTTTCACCACATTGAAAACAAAGTCCATCCATAAAAGCAATAACAAAAATACAACACGTGTAAATTTGTTCATACAAAAATCATACCATTCTACAAAACAAACTACTAACCACACTGTTTCAACCCCCTCCCTCCCTCCCCTCCCCTCCCCTTTACTATGTCAGCTCCCATGATCCCCTCCTGGGCGGCCTCGCTTCCGTCCAGCGGCCATTTTGATCTCCCGCCGAATGTGAGAAGATAAGTGGTTTCTCGTTCTTCGTTTTCACTATCCTAGATATACATTTTTTTTTTTTGCCTGAAGAAGACCCAAGAGGTCGAAATGCAATGTGTTTTGCCCTGTACTGTGTTTGTCTATGTCCTTGGCGGTAACTAACCCCTCTCTGTTTGTCTGTGTCCTTGGCGGTAACTAACCCCCTCTCTGTTTGTCTGTGTCCTTGGTGGTAACTAGCCCCCTCTCTGTTTGTGTCCTTGGTGGTAACTAACCCCCTCTCTGTTTGTCTGTGTCCTTGGTGGTAACTTACCCCCTCTCTGTTTGTCTATGTCCTTGGTGGTAACTAACCCCCTCTCTGTTTGTCTATGTCCTTGTGGTAACTAACCCCCTCTCTGTTTGTTGTGTCCTTGGTGGTAACTAGCCCCCTCTCTGTCTGTGTCCTTGGTGGTAACTAAACCCCCTCTCTGTTTGTCTGTGTCCTTGGTGGTAACTTACCCCCTCTCTGTTTGTCTGTGTCCTTGGTGGTAACTTTACCCCCTCTCTGTTTGTCTATGTCCTTGGTGGTAACTAACCCCCTCTCTGTTTGTCTGTGTCCTTGGCGGTAACTAACCCCTCTCTGTCTGTGTCCTTGGCGGTAACTTACCCCCTCTCTGTCTGTGTCCTTGGTGGTAACTAACCCCCTCTCTGTCTGTGTCCTTGGTGGTAACTAACCCCCTCTCTGCTTGTCTGTGTCCTTGGCGGTAACAAACCCCCTCTCGTTCTACATCTTGCTTCCTTTTCCGCCCTCAGTCACTTCGTTTTAAAACTATACAAAAATGTTCACAGTCCTGATGTGGTCACTGTTGTCGGCTGGGCTAAAACACTAGTTGTTAACTGTCATGACAGAAGGGGAATATGGAACTGAAGAGGCAAAAAAAAAAAAAAAAAGGAAAGACGATTGAAGTTTTCCAGTTCCTGACAGCGATTCTGCAGCACATCGCATTCAAATAAAAGGAAACATGATCACCACGGCCACTACCGCCGCGACTGCGTATGAGACATGTCACGAGACAACAGCAACAATTGTCTTCTTCTTCCTCGTTCGCTTCCCATTAGATGAGCAGCCCGGTGTCATCGATTGAAGGCTGCCGTCCACCGCAGCTCCTCCAGGGTGCCGTACAACTTGCTTCCATGCCT